>ML411107.1:89987-283678 GCA_005239525.1 Nicotiana knightiana | reverse complement strand
CATCGGTTGCTTAGCCTTACGTCGCCCTTCCAAAGAACCTCAGGAAGGCGCCGCGTAATATATATTATGACTTGTGTGAATCGCCGGTTTTGGTTTTCAAGTTATTCGGAATCGATTTGGAAGAATGAGCTTCAAGATTGGAGCTTTAAGTTGGAAGAGCTGATCAAGTTTGATTTTTTAGCATTTGACCTCGGATTGGAGTTTTGATGGTTCCGTTAGGTCCGGATGGTGATTTCGGATTCAGGCGTATGCTCGAATTTACATTTGGATATTTCTAGAAGGATTCGGCACTAAATAGCAACAGTTGGAAACTTGAAGGTTTGGAAAGTTCATAAGTTTGATCGGAAGTTGACTTTGAGGATATTGGATTCAGATTGTAGTTCTGGAAATTGGAATAGCTTCGATATGTCATTTCGGACTTGTGTGCAAAATTTGAGTTCATTCCAGGTTGATTTGATATGATTCGACGCGAGTTGTAGAAGTTAAAAGTTCATAAGTTCATTAAGTCCGATTTAAGGCATGATTCGTAATATTAATGTTATTTGAGGCCTCTAGTAGGTCTGTGTTGTGTTACGAGACTTGTTGGTATCTTCGGACGAGGTCCCGAGTGGCTTGAGTCAGTTTCAGATAGGTTTAGGTTGTGCTGCGCTTGTTTTTTATGCTTCGACGATGTTTCCTCAAGCATAAATAATTCCACATTAAGCAAATGAGCTCCAAATTCAGTTTTTTTTAAGCATTAGATTCGTATCGCAATTTCGGAGCCATAGCAAAAGAATCGTCAAATTCGGGCATCATATGAAAGAGTTATGCTCATTTCCGTGTCGGAAAAACTGCTGGTTTCTGGTGTAGTCGCAATTGCGAACATTTTTACCGCAATTGCGATGCCTAGTTCGCAATTGTGAACATTTTGTCGCAATTGTGACATTTTCCAGACCTGTTCTTGTTTGCAATTGCGAAGGCTTTTTCGCTTTTGCGAACCATGGATCGCAAATGCGACATCTGTAGCTTGTTTTCAAATGTGTAATTCGGGTTTTTGATTCATTTTGTTATATTTTGAACCCTAACTTCGATGGGAGGCGATTTTGTGTTGGGATATTCATACCAAATCATTGGGTAAGTACCTCTAATTAATTCTCAACCACATTTCATGATTTTACATAAGATTTAACATCAAATTCATGAGAATAAAGGGAAAATTTTGGGGATTTTGTCAAAACTTTGAAAAATAAAAATTCGGGGTTTGAGAGTCGAATAGGACTCGGACTTGGAAACAAAATATGTATTTAGACTCATGAGGTTATGGGTAGTCAAGACCTACCCTTGGACCAGTGTCACGGCCCATTTCTCCCTCTGTAAGACGTCGTGACGGCACCTAGTCGCTACGACTAGGTAAGCCTAATAATTTCAAAAGTGAAGCAATAAATATCAACTAAACTTCAATAATATAATAAATTGATTAAAATGTCGCTCGTCCTATACAAGAAACACCAGCGCTCGAATGTAAACAGTATTCCCCGAAATCCGGTAGTCACGAGTCACAAGCTCTGCGAAATTTGTCTAACTGCTTTCTATACATAGTGTCTAAAGAAAATAAAGGATGAAAATGACGTAAGGGGTAGACGGGGACTCCGAGGATCTGCGGGGGCAGGTAGATGTACCTTGAAGTCTCCGGCAAGTTGCAACGACTGCACTAACGATGAGGCGGGTAAGATTTGCACACGAAAAATATGTGCAGGAAAGGGCGTGAGTACACCACAATGGTACCCAGTATGTGCCAACACTAACCTCGGTCGAGTAGTGACGAGGTCCGGTCAGGTCAGGTCAGTTCAGGGCCCTACCGGGACATATATATAAAGCAAAAATGGAATACATGCTAATGAGTTTATATAAGAGGAAAGACATGTTACTATTCAGTGAAAATCGGGTTTTTACAACAATTAGCCCATGTACGAACTTGTCACCTCACGCACACGGTGCTCATATATCAAAACAATACCAAATCCTAAAGGGAGTTACCCCACACAAGGTTAGGCAAGCCACTTACCTCGAACCAAGCTCAAATCAATCCGAAATAACGCTCTTCCCACGAATATCCAACTCCGAATAGCCCAAATCTAGCCAAAACCAATTACATAACATAAATATAACTACAAGAAACTAATCTAGCGAACGGAATCAAAGTTAAAGCAAGAAATTAAAAAATCGCTCAAAAAGCCTCCCTGGGCTTACGTCTCGGAATCGAGTAAAAATCACAATTATGAACACTCATTCATTCACGAGTTCACTCGTACCAAAATTGTCCAAATCCGATGTCAAAATCCCAATCAAAACTCAAATTCTTAGTTGAAGAACTTCTTTCCATTTTCCCCAAATTTTCACCCCAAATCCGAAATTAAATGATAAAATTAAGGATAGATTAGTGGGATATAACCAAAATCAAGTGTAGAATCATTAATCAATCGATATATCTGAAAATCCCTCAAAGTCTCGTCCAATTCCGAGCTCCCAAACTCAAGTTTTGATATAAATGGCCAAACCCTCAATTTTGAAATGTTTAATATTGCACAAGTGAATCTTCTACGTGAACGCGGTCAAAGCCTCGTGTTCTCGAAGCACAAGCTGCCTCAGTCCTAAAAATACTCATTGCGAACGCGATGTACTGATCGCGAACGAGAAGCTCAGCTAGCATGATCGTACGCGAACGCGGGACACTCATCGCGATCGCGTAGGCTATAATGCCTGGAACCCATCTGACCGTTGACTCTACGCGAACGCGAGGTCCTTATCGCGAACGTGTAGCCTCAAATGTTCCATATCATCGTAAACGCGGGAACAACATCGCGAACACGGAGAACAAACCCAACTGGCCTCCCAGATGCTCTTCGCGAACGCGAGACCTCTCTCGCGAACGCGAAGAAGAAAGGTCTACAACAGACACCAGAAAATCTGCTGCTTTTCCTAAGTCCAAAAATGGTCCATTAAGCACCCGAAACTCACCCGAGGCCTCCGGGACCTCAACCAAACATACCCACCAATCCTAAAACACTATACAAACTTAGTCGAGCCTTCAAATCACATCAAACAACATCAAAAACACGAAGTACACTCGGATTCAAGCCTAATGAACTTTTAAATTTCTAAATTCTACAAACGACGTCGAAACATATCAAATCTCGTCCGAATGACCTCAAAATTTTACACACAAGTCAAAAATGACACTACGAACCTACTCCATTCCGAGCCCGATATCAAAATTTTCACTACCGACCAAAATCACCAAAATTCCAACTTTCGCCAATTCAAGTCTAATTCTACTACGGACCTCCAAATCACATTCTAGACGCGCTCCTAAGTCCAAAATCGCTTAACGGAGCTAATGGAACCATCAAAATTCAAATTCGAGGTTGTTTACACATAAGTCGACGTCCGATCGACTTTTCCAACTTAAGCTTCTAATTAAGAGACTAAGTGTCCCAGTTCACTCCGAAAACCAAAACGAACCCTCCCGACAAGAAACAATAGCAAAAATAGGTAGCAGTTAATAGGGGATCAGAGCTCTAACTCTCAAAACGACCGGTCGGGTCGTTACAACCCGGGTTTTGAGATTGTATAAAAATCACTATTTATTAATTAAAATGTTTTCCCTTGCATCGTGTGATGCATTTAAGTCGTCTTTGGCTAGATTGAGCTGAGTAGAGGTGGATTTGTAAAGAAAAAAGTTAAATTGAGTATTGAGTTAGCCGAATTGAGGTAAGTGTCTTGCCTAACTTTGTTGAGGAAATTTTCCTACTATTTGACATTGTTTGCTACATGCGGAGGTGATACATATATGAGGTGACGAGCATATATGCATGTGCCAGGGTTAACCATGCTCGGGGGTAAATTATATTATAACTTGAGTCATGTAGAATCACGTGACCATCTTGCTTCATGCCTTACTTGACGCCTAGATACTAAGAACATAATATAAATGTTAGAAACTAAGACTTAACTTATTATAACTTGATCAAATTTGATGGAATTCTGATAATACACTGATGTGTCCAATTCGGTCATCACTATGCATAATCATTAATACATTGCTACGATCGATATTCTTGAGATACTAGATTCTATACTCGTGTTGTAGATTATTCGTGAGATTTGTTGAAATACTTGAATAATAATTTTCTTGCGGGTTTATTGAACTATTGTTGGCTTAGAAAGTTGTGATTGAGATTCATTTGAAAGATTCACTTAAACACTCTACTTGACGCTATTTATGCTTCCTGCCTTGTTTGTCATTGATATACATATGCTTAGTAAGGAAGAGTGTAAAGCACGAAGGGTGATGTCGTGCCATTGTATATGCATTATCATGCGAGGGAGAGTGTAAAGGACGAAGGTTGATGATGTGCCATATCATTGAGAGTAAAAGCACGAAGGATGATGTCGTACCATATTATTTGAGAGTAAAAGCACGAAGGGTGATGTCGTGTCATATTGTTGAGAGTAAAATCATGAAGGGTGATGCAACACCATATTATTTGTGAGTAAAAGCATGAAGGGTGATGCCGTGCTGTTTCATTTATATTACCACGCTTTAAATTATCATGAGTTCATGGCACAATGGGTGTTTTCGTGCAGGTGAAGACGAGGGACATGCATTATATTGTGATATCTTTTCCTTGTGTATACGTTCATGCCATTACATTGAGCTTTTACTGTCGTGTTTATGGTTCTTTTGTGGCTTGTCGTTAATGCGTTGTTCTTGTTCTCTATCTTATTTATTATTGTGTCTCTCATGCCTTCTACTTTCTAAAATAGCAAATACCATGCCTACTTCTTGCTGTCATATTACATCTTTGTCGTATCTATTTTGGTGCACTTAGTACAAGCCTTCTAACCTGTTAGTCATTCATGCTTCTACTTGTTAACTCATAAAGATCATGTGTTCCCCTTTTATTTGTTATATTTGTATTTATGCCTCCACCATGCTAGTTATTTGAACTTACACTCATTTTCCTAATTGTTGTCATTACCTTTATGATTTTCGTCTAGTCTGTTACTGATGCCCTTATGTACATTCTCCTTCATTATTGTTACTTGCGTATTTTCTACTTTGACATTAGTGTTATCGGCATTTCTTCCATCTGGCTGGTACTGTTGTATGCATATTTGGTGAGGATAAGATAAATGCACGAAGGATGTTGTCGTGCAATTGACTTGATATAAGAGTATATTCATCCCGCTATGAAAGTTATGGGGTGACTATTGTGGTTTATTGATTTTCGCTCTAAAGAAAAGATTGGTTGAGATATTGGAAACTGTTGAATTGTGGTCTCTTCTAGTACCCCATTATTTCTTTGTACATTCGTTTCGTGTGCTTTATTCTTTTGTGTTGTAGTATAGTTCTATTATTAGTTTACATTACAGATTTTATCAGTGAGCATCTTTTAACTAAAAAGCCTCGTCACTACTTCAACGAGGTTAGACAAAATACTTATTGGGTACATGGGTTCGGTTGTACTCATACTACACTTCTGCACCTTGCGTGCAGATTTTTGGAGCGGAGCTAGTGGTGATGTCAGGAGCTGACCCTGAAGATGTTCGTGCATTTCGGATATAGTTGTCACTTGTCCTTGGTAACTTTAAATTTTGTAAATCTGTTTATGTAACTTTCAAACAGATCGTATAATTATTTGTATAAGCTTTGTAAATTCCAAGTCATAGAAGCTCATGATTCGTACTACCAGTTCTTGGGTTAAATTGTAAATGTCTAGATAATTCTTCACTATTTTCCTATAATTTCATTTGGATTGTATTAACTGTTAATTGGCTTACCTAGCGGGTCGAGTTAGGTGCCATCACGACTAGTAATTTTTGGTTCGTGAAACAAGGTCATTTTTAAGTATATATAAGGATGAACATTAGGTTTTAATGATTATATATCCACTACGAAAACACAGATTCGATCACTCCTTTGTCCCCGATCCTTAATTATGTGATAAAAAACTAGATTATACATCCTCTTATTATCCATTATCATTGGTAAACCAGAAAATACTAATATTCATTTTTGTTGTTTCTAGAAATTAGTATTACAACTTATTCTTACCGTTTAATATATAATAGTACGTATGTGTTGATGGAAAATGATAGAAAGTATTAGCATATTTTTCTAACAATGTTAAGTATATCTAACATGTGATAAAATAAAAAGTTTATTATTGTTCTGTTAATATTAACTCTTTATTTGATTTTACAAACATGTTCAATTTTAAGTATATTCTATAGGATTACCAACAACAACAACAACAATATTAACAACATCAAACCGAGTAGTTTTTTATAAGTGGAGTCTGGGAAGGGTAATATGGACGCAGCTTTACCTCAACCCCTGGAATGGCTGAATGGTTGTTTCCGATAGACCCTCGGCTAAAGAACAACTAAAAAAAGAGGAAATTGCAACAAGTAGGAATAACAGCAAGATGGAATAAGATCGAATCCAAGGATGCAGTCAAACTCCAGGTAGTAATAGTCATCTATGGGTAAAAGATATCATAATAACACTAACGCATACGAACTGAGCAAGACAAAGAGAAACACTCGACTACCTACGAATCTTCTACCCTAATCTCTGTGTCAGGACCCAATTTACCCCTCCGAAAGGTGTGTGATGGAACCTAGTCTCTACGACTAGGTAAGCCTGTTGTTGCGAAAAAATTGAAAGACAACATAACGATAAAAGCTAAACAGTACCATTTAATAAGCAAGGATAGTTCCACTCGGCATATACAAAAGAAACATCACTCCCAAAACCCAGAATGTTGCATATCACAAGCTTCTATAAGACTATATTACTTTATACAAAATGTCTGAAGAAAACAAAAGACAATCTCTACGAGAGAGAATAGAAGGGGACTCCGAGGATCTGCGGACGCGAGCAGAAATACCTTGAAGTCTCCTGGAATCAACAAGCATACACTAATTCCGAGGCTGATCGCTCGTACCTGGATCTGCACACGAAAAATATGTGCAGGAAAGGGCATGATTACACCACAATAGTACCCAGTAAGTGCCAAGCCTAACCTCGGTCGAGTAGTGACGAGGTCAGGTCAGGGCCCTACTGGTGTAAATATAATGAATTTAAGAAGTAGAGATATAAGTATATTCTACAGTAAAACAGTTAAGGAAGTTCACAGAATTAACAGTCAAGGGAGCCCTCGGCTCAGAACAAGGAAATACAACAGGAAATCTCCCGGGATACCGTCTCGTAATCCCAAATTAATTATGCAGTACAGAAGGNGCGCCTAGCTATGCCTATGAAATGAGAATATATATATGAAACAGATTACGAAACAAGCCTCGACTCTACTATTTTAAGATGACATTTTAAACGTGCTTGTGTTGTAAAAACTTTATGTGTAATATGCATTCAAATGCTTTCCGTTATGCTCTGTTGTTACTTGGTGATGTGTTGAAGTTATGGAATATGTTTTAAATTACCAAGGTATGTGGCAGCCTCTATATGCCCATGATTCATGTTTTCCCTCATGTGTACTTGACATCTCGAATTAAAAGGCTTGTTGATGAAATTTATATTAATGTGAAATATGTGGAAAGAACTCGAATAATGAAATGCGGCCAAGTGCCAAGTGTGACATAACTATTGTGTCCACTAGTGCTGAAAGAATTGAAGTATGTGTGGGAAATATGGAATGAAATGATTGATGAAAAATTTGAATGTCTTGAGTAAGACGGCCTAGCCGATCGGGTCGTGATCGGACACCATGCCACACACATGGTGGTACTGTGCTATGAAATGAGCAGGGTTGAGACAGAAATTGATGTTGTGAAAGAACGTCTCTAAGGGAGATGACCTAGCCGTTCGGGTCATGATCGGACTCTGTGCTAAGACACGGTGGTATTATGAATAGTGGCATTGTGAACAGTGGTATTGGGGACAGTGATACTGTGGATTGTGGTATTAACAGTGCTAAAGATCAGACTACTAAAAAAGTGTATCACTTTTGTATTTCGAAGGNAGTCCCAAAATAAATATGCAGTGCTGGGGGATCTCCCGGAATACGTCTGTAGTCCCAAAATAAAATGCAGTGCTGGGGGATATCCCGAAATACATATGTAGTCCCAAAGTAAATATGCAGCTCAAAATGACATGACAGTTACAACACCAAAATGTACAGTTTATACTAAATGCAACCAAGGAAAATAGGAATCTACCTAAACACGCTGCACAAAAATTCAAATAGACAGTCAAAACACGTAGGCATGCTTTCCTAATCTAAACTAGGTAATTAAACATAATAGAGTAGTTCAAACAAAGAAAAACAGTTTATGATTTAGAAGAAAACATGATTTGTACAACAATAGCCCATGTACGTACTCGTCACCTCACGTACACGGCGCTCACACATCAACAGTACCAAACATCCTAAGGGGGTTTCCCCCACACAAGGTTAGGCAAGCCACTTATCTCGAACCGCTCAAATCAATGTGAAACCTCTCTCTTGCCACGAGTATCCAACTCCCTATGCCCCAAATCTTGTCAAATCAATTGCATAATGTAAATTTAACTACAAGTAACTACTTTAGCTAAGGAATTCGAAGCTAAGGAATGAAAATAGGAAAAATGTCCAAAAAGTCTCCCTGGGCCCACGACTCGGAATCGGGTAAAATTTACTAATTTGGGACACTCATTCACTCACGAGATCACTCGTACAAATATCATCTAAATCCGATGTCTAAAACCCGATCAAAACTCAGAAATTCGGTTGGGAACTCTTTCCCCAAATTCCCACTTTCTCACTTAAATTCCTTGATTAAATGAACAAAATAACAATAAATTAATGTAAGGTCCCGTAAAAATTTTACCTAAAAACCTAGAATTTCGTGGTGCCAAGTTAGATTTAGGTGTTATAAGTAGAAATTGCTCGTCGCGGTTCGGACTTTTTGCATTGAACAGTATGTTTCTTAGTTAAAGGAAAATATTTTGCAGAAGAGTGCATTTCTGCAGTCCATTATGCGGTCACATAACCACTCTGCGGACCGCATATTGGTCGTAGAGTGAGGCAGTTAAATTTGCATATTTTGAAGCCATTTATGCGGCCCAATTATGCGATCGCATAATCGCTTTGCGGGCCGCATGTTGATCGGATATCCACCTTGGACTTTTGCGAAGGGAAGTTCTGCGGGCATTATGTGACCGCAGAACAGGTATGCGGACCGCATACTAGTCGCATACACAGTCAGAAAATTCAAGCCCCTGAGGGCTACCTTTGCGGTCCGCATAATCATTATGCGGTCGCATATGCGACCGCAGATCTGAGTCGTAGGGTCTATTTTTTTTAACCCGACCCTATTTTAATAAATAACGTTTGGGGCTTCATTTGGGGCGATATTCTGAGTATTTTAGATAGAGGAACGAGCAATATAGAGAGAGAGAGAGAGAGAGAAAGAGGGAACCTAGCATTTCAATCACCCAAATCTTGCTCAAATCTTCAAGAATCAAGGAAGATAGTCACTAGATTATCCTCCATCCGGGTAAGTCCTACTTCCAGAACTTTCATGCAACAGGGTTAAGAGTTCAAATATATTGTGGGGATTAGAAACATGCCATGCATGTGGCACTAAGTTGTAGTACATGGGATTAATGAACTAATGTGGGTAGTTCTTGTTAAAATTGGCTTAGGGAAGAAGGAATTCCCATTGTAGGACCTTGTAGTCTATTTCACATGTTGGGTGTTTGATGAAATTCCTAAGAGAGCTACACCATGTGTAATCTTTCTAGTTATTAATCGATTTTCGCTTTCTCCTTATAGATTATTATTGCTAGAGGTGTTGGTGCGTTGTAGTAACTTAAGGAAAACTCAACAAGGTATGTGGGCTAAACTTTATCTCTCGATATTGAATTCCATAATGTTTCCGTATGTTTAAGTGTGATCGGCCCCAAATCCCTAATCTCTACGACCAGGTTATCCCTTATAGACTCATAAAACTGATTATTCCGAATGATCCTTATATCGAAATATAAACGTTTAATGTATGGTTTGATTATTAAAACGGTATGGCTCTGAGTCGTAATTTAAATTAAAACTAGCATACCAATTGGGTGAGAAAAACTCGATGTACTTAATACCCCTAATTGCCCGTATGTGTACTAAATGCCTTGATTGAGTGTGTTTAGTCGATGATAAACTATAACGATACTTGAAAACGAATTAAATAAACTGGAGAAATAGAGTGTGGATAACCTATATAGTTGCGCCTAGCTATGCCTATGAAATGAGAATATATATATGAAACAGATTACGAAACAAGCCTCGACTCTACTATTTTAAGATGACATTTTAAACGTGCTTGTGTTGTAAAAACTTTATGTGTAATATGCATTCAAATGCTTTCCGTTATGCTCTGTTGTTACTTGGTGATGTGTTGAAGTTATGGAATATGTTTTAAATTACCAAGGTATGTGGCAGCCTCTATATGCCCATGATTCATGTTTTCCCTCATGTGTACTTGACATCTCGAATTAAAAGGCTTGTTGATGAAATTTATATTAATGTGAAATATGTGGAAAGAACTCGAATAATGAAATGCGGCCAAGTGCCAAGTGTGACATAACTATTGTGTCCACTAGTGCTGAAAGAATTGAAGTATGTGTGGGAAATATGGAATGAAATGATTGATGAAAAATTTGAATGTCTTGAGTAAGACGGCCTAGCCGATCGGGTCGTGATCGGACACCATGCCACACACATGGTGGTACTGTGCTATGAAATGAGCAGGGTTGAGACAGAAATTGATGTTGTGAAAGAACGTCTCTAAGGGAGATGACCTAGCCGTTCGGGTCATGATCGGACTCTGTGCTAAGACACGGTGGTATTATGAATAGTGGCATTGTGAACAGTGGTATTGGGGACAGTGATACTGTGGATTGTGGTATTAACAGTGCTAAAGATCAGACTACTAAAAAAGTGTATCACTTTTGTATTTCGAAGGTTGTTATGTTTCAATTGTGCATGTAGATATTATTGACTGTGACTTGTTGTTTATGTGGCTTTCCTTTTCTTGTATGGTTATTCTATTTTGAAAGATGATTTTTTAGCTTTACATACTAGTACTAACGTCCCTTTTACCGGGGGCGCTGCGTCTTTAATGGATTGGTTCCACAGTAGGAGGCGGTGATCAGTGATAGCGGTACGCTCCTTTCAGCTAACTTGGTGATCCCACTTCATTTCGGGGTCCTGTGTCATTTGGATGCCGTGTACTTTGTATTTTGAGGTATAGCCGAAGCCTTGTTGCCAATATTTTCATATTACTCTTCATTGTACTTAGAGGCTCCGTAGACAGGTTGTGGATGGTGATTGACATTGGAGATTAGATTGGGAATATTGGTATTTGGCAAATATGTTCTTCTTCATATCTATAAAAAAAATTGTAATGTTTTAAATATTATGGTTGAAACTGCTAATGGAAGTTATTAATAAAATATCTACAAGGTATGATTAATGGAGTTCATCTTCTCTTTATTCATGAATTAGTTTGGGTAGAATGAAACCTAACATGCTTGCTCAGTCAGGTTTACTCGGTTGAGAGCCGGTTACGCTCCTCGGTTTTTGGGTTGTGACAATTAATGAAATATGATCAAAATAGGATTAGGAATCTTTATCCAATGACTTCTTCTTCAAAACCCTCGAAATATCGCCTTCTCCCGAGCTCAAAATCGAATTTGAGTGAAATGAGCATTAGCCCTCGATTCTGCCCAGCGATTTCCGCATCTGCAGACCCAGGACCGCACCTGTGGATGAACCATCGCAGGTGCGAAATCCACTTAACTGCGCTGGGACCGCATCTGCGACCATTGGGCCGCACCTGCGAGCCCGCTCCTACGGTCCCTCGACCGCCTGCGCTTCTGCTTCTGCGAACTATCCACCACACCTGCAACCCCAGATGACAAGGCCCAACTCTGTATCTATGCCTGAACTTTCGCACGTGCGAGTCCGCACTTGCAGCCTCCCCTCCGTAGGTGTCAAACACCAAAACCAGCAAAACTCAACAATTGTCTAAGTCCAACATTCAATCCGTTAAGCATCCGAAACACACCCGATACCCTCGGGACCTCAACCAAACATACCAACCAATCCTATAACACCATACAAACTTAGTCGAGCCTTCAAACCACATCGAACAACATAAAAACATGAATTAAGCACGGATTCAAGCCTAAGGAACTTTGAATTTTCTAAATTCTACAAACGACGTCGAAACATATCAAACCTTGCTCGAATGACTTCAAAATTCACACACAGGTAACAAATGACACTACAAACCTATAGCCACTTCCCGAATTCCATTCCGGGCTCGATATCAAAATTTCAACTTTCGTCAATTCAAGCCTAATTCTACTGCGGGTCTCCAAAACACATTTCGGACGAGCTGCTAAGCCTAAAATTACCCAACGGAGCTAATGGAATTGACGGAATTCCATTCCGGAACCGTCTTCACACCGTTTTGACTACGGACCAAATTCTAAGACTTAAGCTCTTATTTAGGGACTAGGTATTCCAAAACACTCCGAAACTCACAACCAATCATCCCGGAAAGTCCCAAAAGCAGAAGTACCAATTCTCCCCCTCTTAAAACAATCGTTCATCCTTGAACGAGTATAAAGACATACTTGAAGCTGTGAAAAGATGAGGGTGTTGCGCATATCCTTCTCAGTCTCCCAAGTCGCCTCCTCGACCGGCTGACCCCTCAACTGGACCTTTACTGAAGCAATATTCTTTGACCTGAGCTTTCTAACCTGCCTGTTCAAAATAGCTACTGGATCCTCAACATAAGATAGATCATTGTCCAACTGGACTGAGCTGAAATCCAATACATGAGTCGGATCACCATGGTACTTCCGGAGCATAGAAACGTGGAATATCGGATGAACTCCTGCTAGGATGGGAGGTAATGCAAGCTCATAAGCAACCTCCTCAACACGCCACATTATCTCAAAAGGACCAATGAACCTCGGGCTAATCTTGCCCTTCTTCCTGAATCTCATGACGCCCTTCATAGGCGATACCCGAAGCAAGACCCGTTGTCCAACCATAAATGCCAAATGACGAACCTTCCATTCCGCATAACTCTTCTGCATGGAATGGGCTATGCGAAGTCTATCCTGAATCACCTTCACCTTATCCAGGTCATCCTGGACCAAATTTCTACCCAACAATCGGGCCTCGCCCGGCTCAAACCAACCCACTGGGGACTAGCACCGCCTACCATACAAAGCCTCATACGGTGCCATCTGAATGCTGGACTGGTAACTGTTGTTGCAGGCAAACTGTGCAAGTGGCAAGAACTGGTTCCATGACCCTCCGAACTCCATCACACAAGCACAAATCATATCATCAAGAATCTGAATCGTGCGCTTGGACTTCCCGTTCGTCTGAGGGTGAAAGGTTGTGCTCAACTCCACCCTAGTACCCAACTCATGTTGTACGGCTCTCCAAAATCGTGATGTGAACTGTGTACCTCTGTCTGAAATGATGGATACTGGGATACCGTGAAGGCATACAATATCTGATATAAATCTCAACCAATCTCTCTAAAGAGTAAGTGGTCAACACTGGAATAAAATGAGCTGACTTGGTCAGTCGATCCACGATCACCCAAATAGTATCGAACTTTATCAAAGTCCATGGAAGTCCAACTACAAAGTCTATGGTGATCCGCTACCATTTCCACTTTGGGATCTCTAACCTCTGAAGCAAGCCACCCGGTCTCTGATGCTCATATTTAACCTGCTGACAGTTGAGACACTTGGCCACAAACCCGACTATATCCTTCTTTATCCTCCTCCACCAATAGTGTTGTCTCAAATATTGGTACATCTTCGCGGCACCCGGATGTATGGAATATCGCGAGTTGTGGGCCTCATCAAGAATCAACTCCCGAAGCCCATCTACATTGGGCACACATATCCGGCCATGCATCCTCATCACGCCGTCATCACCAAAGTCACATCTCTAGCATCGCCTCACCGAACCCTTTCCTGAAGGACTAGAAGATGAGGATCATCATACTGGCGCTCCCTAATATGGTCATAAAGAGAAGACCGAGCGACCACACAAGCCAATACTCGGCTAGGCTCTCAAAAATATCCAATCTCACGAACTGACTGGCTTAGGCCTGAACTTCCAATGCTAAGGGCCTCTCAGCTGCTAGAAGATATGCCAAACTTCCCAAACTCTCTGCCCGATGACTCAAGGCGTCGACCACTATATTGGCCTTCCCTAGGTGGTACAATATAGTGATATCATAGTCCTTAAGCAGCTCCAACCACCTCTACTGACGCAAATTAAGGTCCTTTTGCTTGAACATGTGCTGCAAACTCCGGTGATCCGTGTAAATCTCATAAGGAACATCGTACAAATAATGACGCCAGATCTTCTAGGAATGAACAATAGCTGCTAACTCGAGATCATGGACATGATAATTCTTCTCATACACCTTCAGTTGTTTATACGCGTAGGCAATCACCCTACTGTCCTGCATCAACACCGCTCCAAGGACAATCCTCAAGGCATCACAATAGACAGTGTAAGACCCCGAACTTGTAGGCAACACTAATATTGGGGTTGTAGTCAAACTTGTCTTGAGCTTCTGAAATCTCTCCCCACACTCCTCGGTCCACCTAAACAGGGCACCCTTCTGGGTCATCCTGGTCATAGGTGTTGCAAGAATGAAAACCCTCAAACACTTCTTCCTTTAGATTGCCATTAAGGAAGGCACTCTTGACATCCGTCTGGTGAAGGGTGAATTCCATGTAAGCAGCAGAGGATATGAGGAGTTTTATTGCTCCCAACCTTGCAACTGGAGCAAAGGTTTCATCATAGTATATGTACTCCTCTTGGCTATATCCTTGAACTACCAATCTTGCCTTGTTCCTTGTAACTGTTCCATCTTCATCAAGTTTGTTTCTGAAGACTCATTTTGTGCCAATTACTGATCTATCCTTGGGTCTTGGTACCAGATGCCAAAATTGATTTCTTTCAAATAGGTTGAGTTCATCTTTCATTGTATTTACCCAGTTTGCATCCTACAAAGCCTCAACAATATTTTTAGGTTCAATAAGAGATAAGAAAGCATCAAAAGCACAAAGGTTCTTTAATGAAGATTTGGTTTTGATTCCAGAGGTTGGATCAGTAATTATGTTCTCAATGGGATGAGAACTTTGATACTTGTAAGATTTCACAACCAACTGGTTTCTCTTTGATATTCCTTTAGTGTTTTGTTTCTATGGAACAACTTCATGGACATGCACCATTGAGGTTTGGGGATCATTTTCTCTTTTTTTTGTTCCCCCTGCCATGTTGCTCTGGGTGGAAGAACCTGTTCCATTACCTGTTCCTTCTTCCAATGCAGTCTCAATGTGGGCTGTGGTTTCATTTAAGTTTCTTACCAGCCCAATTGCTTTATCATCATGTTCCTGTCTCTCAGAAAGAATGTTAGTTTCATCAAAAACCACATGAACACTTTCTTCAACACACATAGTTCTTTTATTATAGACCTTATAAGTTTTGCTATGTGAAGAATATCCCAAGAATACTCCCTCATCACTTCTGGGATCAAACTTACCTAGGGAGTTTTTACCATTGTTGTGCACAAATCACTTGCATC
Organism: Nicotiana knightiana; assembly: GCA_005239525.1. Taxonomy (NCBI): domain Eukaryota; kingdom Viridiplantae; phylum Streptophyta; class Magnoliopsida; order Solanales; family Solanaceae; genus Nicotiana; species Nicotiana knightiana. Next base: position 268,003 of record ML411107.1, on the reverse strand, counting down.
CAAATGCCTTAAGATGGGATATATTTGGTTTTCTCCCTTTAAGTAACTCAGAGGGAGTCTTCTCTACAAGGGATCTAGTCATGCACCTATTTATGATGTAGCATGCAGTATTTACAGCTTCTTCCTAGAAGCTATGGGGCAGTTTACTAGAAAGAAGCATGGTCCTAGACATTTCTTCAAGCGTCTTGTTCTTTCTTTCAACTACTCCATTTTGTTGTGGAGTCCTAGGAGCAGAAAAATTATGATCTATGCCATGCTCATCACAAAATTCAGCAAATTTAGCATTTTCAAATTCAGTGCCATGATCAGACCTAATTGATGCAAGTTGATTACCTAGTTGTTTCTGAGTTTTTCTAACAAAGAAGTGAACATGTCAAATGATTCATCTTTAGATGTTAAAAATAATTTCCAAGTAAACCTAGAGTAGTCATCAACAAGCACCATCACATATCTTTTACCACCTCTGCTTAATCTCATGGGACCATAGAGATCCATATGGACCAGTTCCATCGTCCTGGTGGTTCTTATCATTTTCTTGCATTTAAAAGAGGATATTACATGTTTTTCCCTTTCACAAACCTCACAAACTTTGTCTTCCCTGAACTTGATGTTAGGCAACCCTATCACCAAGTCCTTGGAGACTAATTTGTTGAGTTGACTCAGACTTGCATGTCCAAGTCTCTTATACCAAAGGAGGGGATCATTGTCCAACACACTTAAGCAACTGAGTTCATTTTCTGAAAGTGTAGATAGATCTACAATATATATATTGTTCATTCTTTTTCCCTACAAAACAATCTTGTCAGTGGTAAGATTTATCACAAAACAATTGGTAGAAGTGAATGCTACCAAGTTACCTCTATCACACAGTTGTGATACACTAATTAGACTGTATTTTAGGCCATCTATCAAGTAGACATTCTCAATAGAGTGAGAATCAGTCTTACCTACCTTACCAACCTTACCAACCCCAATGATCTCACCTTTCTCCCATTTCCAAATGAGACATTACCTCATTTGAGGTCCTCAAGTGAAAGGAACTGATTCTTGCTTCCCGTCATGTGCTTTGAGCAGCCACTATCCATGTATTATATTTGGCTGCTCCCCTTTACTTGGACCTGCAAAAGGAAATCAGGGGTTAGTCTTAGGAACACAAACTAGTTTGAGTCCCTTTCTTTAGGCAAAAAGATGAATCAAATTCTTTTTAGCCCAACTTGGTACCCTATTCTTCCCTTGAACAATTTTTTTGTTCTTTTGGCTTGCCTTTTCTTTTGCATTGAATCAATTTATAGTGACCTGTTTTACCACAGTGAGTACAAATCTTGTTCTCCGTAAGTGTAAGGTACTTGCTTTTGGGATCCCATTTAGGTGGCAGATTCCCAAAGCCAAGTCCTCTTCTATTGCTATTACGATGTTCCTGTAGCCATGAAAGTGCATCGGAGGACCTGTTATGACCTTGCCTAAATCCGCCTTCAAAATTATTACCTACTCATCCTTCTTATACAACTCTCTTTTATTTTACCTACATTTTCTTCTAGAGTGAGTTGTGTGCAATCAGCTGCCTTCTTACTTGTTCCTAATTTCAGTTTTAGGTTTTCAGATCTAAGTTCTAGGATATTTGATTCAAAAGCATGAACCTGGTTCTTTAATGCAGTATTTTCACTTACAGTCTCACTAACCTTAAGTTCCAGGTTCTTACACTTTACTTTCAGAATCACACATTCCTTAGACAACTGTTCCTTTTCATTGTTTATATCCTCAGATTCATCAATGAAATCTAGAAGCAACTCAGATAGCCTTTCTTTAGACAAAAATTTAATCTTGTCTTTGAGATGAATTACACTTACCTCAGATTCCTCATCAGATTCTCCAAATGTCATAAGTTCTTGTTCATCTCAATCTTCATCATTTGAGCCTTCATCTGAACTTTCTCCCCAAGAAGCAACCATAACCTTTGTTGATCCTTTGTTCTTCTTGAGTTGAACTTGTTCATTCTTCTTATTCTTTCGTTCAACTCTTTCCTTCTTCCATTCAATCCCATTGAGGGCAGTTTTTTATGTGGTGATCAGTCTTCCCACACTTGCAGCAGCCCTCATTGGTCTGTTTTTCAGGAACCGTTAGTTTGTTGTAGCTTCCACTTCTTCTAGATCAGAACCTTCAGTGATTCTGAGTCTCATGCTCCTTTCCTTCTTGGGTACATCCATCTTCATGGTTTGCCTTCTAAGTTCATAAGCAGTGAGATTTCCAATTAGCTCATCCAACTTAAGAGTGGCAATGTTCTTCGATTCCTGAATGGCAGTGATTTTGCTCTCCCAAGAGACTGGTGAAACCCTTGTCAAAATCTTCTAAGCTTTGTCTTCTTCAAGAATAATCCTTCCAAGAGACTTAAGTTCATTTGTCAGTGTGGTGAACCTTGTATACATCTCTTGAATGATTTTCCCTTCCTTCATAATGAAATTCTCATATTGAGAATATAGTAGAGTTCCTATGGACCTCTTCACTTGAGGTGTTCCTTCATGAGCCACTTGCAAAGTGTACCAAATTTTCTTTGCAGTGGTACACCTTTATATTCTGATGTACTCGTCTGGACCAAGTCCACACACAAGCCATTTCTTAACCTTAGCATTCTTCTCCTATTTTCTCAAGTCCTTAGGAGTGCAATCAGCTCTTGTTTTTGGCACATCTACTCCTTCAGCATTTTTCTTCATGGTAGCCAAGGGACCATCAGTGAAAATGTCCCATAGCTCATATTTTTCTCCAATGATGTGATCTCTCATCTTGTTCTTCCACCAGGAGTAGTACTGGCCGTTGAAGAATAGTGGCCTAGCAGTGGAGTATCCTTCATAGTTTCCAGGTGGTGCACTCATCTTGATCTTTTCCTAAGGTGTTAGCCTCTTCCAGGATAACCCACTCTGATACCAATTGATGTTTTTAACTTCAATACCACACAAGAGGGGGGTGATTTGTGTGGTGTCCAATTTTTCACCTAAACTGTATATAGAAGGACCAGATTCTTCTATGTGTTCCTTAACCTACTATTGCTGAAATAGTAAATGCGGAAAGTAAAGAACACAAGTATTTTACGTGAAAAATACCTGGCTCAGACGGTAAAAAAACCATGACCTACTACTCCGTAGGATTTTTCCAAACTCTCCACTAAATCACCGAGCTAAAAATTACATTTATAAAACACTTTTGTAAACCTGGGACTAACTCTAATCCCATTGTAGCAAAAAACCTCTAACTGTTGCGACAACTTCAAGTTAACTCTAACTTGAAACTCTAACTTGAATACTCTGAGTACCTAATACAATTGCCTCTAGATAAAGCTGAAAGGTACAATATGAAAACACCTACTACAATTGAACTAGAGTAAAAGACAGACACTAGGAGCTGGTTCTTCTATCTGGTTCATGTAGCTTCAGATTCGCCCACTTGAATCTCACACGAACTGCTTGAAAAATGACTTGCTATTTTGCTCTCAATTCACGTTTAACTTCTGGGTTTGTGTGTTCCTGTAGAATGAGAACATCCTGCAATATATATAGAGTTAGGAATCAAGAAATAACTAGAGTTCTATTACTACTCTTCCTTGGTGGAAGAGTTCTAGTTGCTCTCAACTTCTAACTCCTCCCTTATCTTGGATAGTGTTCTCTTTGATTAAGGAGTCCTTCTCCTTATCAATTATGCAACCTTTTCGATCAGGAGATATCAATTATACCAAGTTAAGCTTATCTCCTTCACGTGCATCTCATATGATCAAATATGCATGTGTCTATGCACACAAGGGATGGACATGGTTCATGCCTGAGCTTCCTTTGTCAATCTTCAAAACAAACCTTCACTTGGACCAACAGAAAGGAATCTTTAGGGAATGCTTTGTTTAAATATTTATAATTTACGCACATCCTAAGTTTATTTCCCTTCTTAAGGACTACTACTACATTTTCTAACCATTCGGGATATTACTTCCCGAATGGACCATATTTTGAGAAGTTTGGTTACCTCGTCCTTGATGAACACATGCTTAACCTGGGACTGGGGTCTTCTTTTTTTCTTTACCGGATGAAACTTCGCATCCAGGATTAATCGATGGGTAGTGATTTCCGGTATCCCTGTCATATCGAGATGGGACCTAGCAAAGTAATCCATGTTATCTAAAAGGAATTCAATAAGTTTTTTCCTGAGCTTGGGAGTTAACCCCGTGCCCAGGTATACCTTTTTGTTCCGGCAGGTACTCGATCGGTATGACTTGTTTCAGCTCTTCGACCATCAATTTGGTGGTGCCGGAATCGTCGGTAATTATGAAGGATCGAGGGATCCAATAGTCATCGTCCTCGTTTGCCCCCTGCTTCTCTGATTAGGTCGAGGCTGGTGTCTGTGGTTGCTATTTGGCCTCATGTTTCCCCTTCAAATCTAATCCTTTTAATGATGAGAGTGCCGATACCGGTATCACTTTGTCGACTGCAAACATCTCCTTGGCGACGGGTTGCTCCATGTACACCGTTTTGACTCTCTCCGGTGTCGGGAACTTCAGAACTTGGTGAATGGTTGAGGGTATTGGCCTCATGTTATGGATCCAAGGCCTTCCGAGCAGGGCATTGTACCTCATGTCACCCTCGATCATATGGAACTTTGTTTCTTGGATGGTCCCGGACACGTTCACTGGAAAAGTGATTTCCCCCTTGGTGGTTTCGCTTGCCATGTTGAAGCCGTTAAGAACTCGAGTAGCGGGCACAATTTGACCCTGCAGGCCGAGCTGTTCTACGAACCTCGATCGAATGATATTAGTCGAGCTACCTGGATCAATCAAAACACATTTAACTTGAATTTTATTCATAAGAACATATATTACCAGTGCGTCATTTTGGGGTTGTGAGATCCCCTCAGCATCCTCGTCATTGAAAGACAAAGTCCCTTCCAGTACGTAATCTCGAGTTCACTTTTCCCTTGTGATCGACACCTTGGTGCGCTTGAATATGAGTCCCTGTGGAATGTCGACCCCACCAACGATTATGCCAATTACGTGGTGTGGCTCTTCTTGTTCATTTTTCCTGTTTGCATCCCTGTCTCTGAAGTGGTTCTTAGCTCGGTGGCTCAAGAATTCTCAAAGATGCCCCTTGTTAAATAAACGGGCTACCTCTTCCCTCAATTGTCTGCAATCTTCTGTTCTATGGCCATGGGTGCCATGATACTTGCACATTTGATTAGGATTTACCCATAAAATCAAATAAAAATAAATTTATAGGTAGGTTTAAGGATACATGATTTCACTTAGCATAAATTGAGAAATATGAGAATTGATGTTAGAAATTAACTGTAAAATAAACAAACAAATATAAAGCGCAGCTTGGCCCTCGAGCTAGATCGCCCTCGAACCGAATAAGTGTGTAATTGAGAAGTATGAACTCAACAGTAGAGCAAGGCTGCTTAAGAGAGAAAATGTAAATAGCTTTGTTATGTGTGAATCTGATGATTACAAAATGACTGGAATTCCCCTTTATACAATAGAGGAATTCTATTCGTGGTACAATTCTAAATACAAAAGGAAATCTCATGATTGACTAATTAACCGGTCTTGACTTGATACGTGCTGAGATTTCCGCTACAATCCTTGCATGATCATAGATATCTCGGCTTTCCGTTATTCGACTTAGCGGGCTTTTTTCGATCTCACCTGACCTCTATCCCGCTTCGGTTCCAATCATGGATGGTCTCGGTCTTGATCGATAGTTAATTCATGAGCTTCAATAATCCATCTTTGTTCCATGGTTCAATATAATGCGAGGCCGAACTTTGGTTTGCCATCCTCGACTCGACCAATCATGCAAAATTAGACAAGCCCGATTTTGACCGTATACCTGAACCCCTATCGAAATTATGCAAAATTCCAAAACCATATTAAATTTGATAAAGTTGTCATTTCTAAGCACACTGTGATTAGAAACGTGGGGTAACTTTAAAGTAATAAGTTAACAAAATGAATTTTCTATAGCTTCCATGAGCTTTGCGTGAAAACAAATACATACAAACTTGCTTGCATGAAAATTGCTTTTATGTATTTATAATCTCACATTACTTTGATAGAGTTATTTATTTATTCCTTTTATGTGGCGATGCTAGACTCTGATACTTTCAAAAATAGAAAAAGACTTTTGACGCATGACCTAAATATATGCACAGTATTAAAATTTTATTTAATAATACACCAATTAATGAAGAAGTGATGAGAGCTTTATATGTATTTTCATACACTCTGTTCATATGAAAGTGTGAATTTAGCCATTACATGTAAAACTTGAATAACAATAATAAAGATAATAATAATAATAATAATAATAATAATAATAATAATAATAATAAATATTTTTTAAATACTGAAATAAGATAATTTTTTAAAACAAATTATTAAAACTATCACATAAAATAAGAGTACAACACAACAACAACAACAATAACAAAAATTTAAGTGTAATCCCACAGGTGGGACCTGAGAGAGTAAAGTATACGCAGATTTTATCTCTACCTTAAAAGGTAAAGAGGCTATATCCGGTAGATACTCGGCTCAAGAAAAATAAAAAGGAAGGAACAACAACCAGCAACAACACCAAAACACCCGTTAAAAAATCAAAGCGAGCATAAAATAAGAGTAATTAATTTAAATAAACTGTCTAAATTGTAAAACCAATTTGCCTTGGTTAAGAGATGGCTACTCATGAGAAATATTAAAAAATGAGAAGGCGATACTTCTTAGGAAGTTAGGATCTAGTTCTAGAAGTCCTTTGTTTTCTTTTTCCTTATTCAACCTAGAAGCTTTTTCTTGAGAACTAGAAAATATAAGTAGTACTCCCTCCATCCCAAATTATTTATCGTAATTTTAAAAATAATTATTTTAAATTATTTGTTATTTAGAAGTTCAAAATTAAATGAGTTATTTTTTTTATTCTACCTTTAATATTAATTGTTCTTGACGACTACAAATACCTCAATTTTGAGTAAATATTAAATGAATAGAAATTATATCTTAAGATATAAACAAAGGTAAAATAGTCAAAAATCTCTCCTATTTAATATTTTCTTAAGGGACGTGTAAAAGACAAAAACGGTAGATAATTTGAGACAGAAGAAATATATACTTACTAACTTTATCAAAAATAAATAAATTTAAAACATTTATTAATACAAAAATAAAAATTTATGAAGGTCCAACTCCCAACTTACATTCGAACTGCAACAGAGTGCAATATAATATTTAGCTTTGGGATGAAGATAAAATTGTAGAAATAACAATTACGGGAGCAACGCTTCTCGGTACAACAACAATGATATCAAGAAACAAGGAGATAAAATTATATTGAGCTTTGAATAGAGCGTAGCGTATGTTTGCCAGAAAATTCGTATCCTTTACAATGATAATAAAGCTCACTATTTATAGCTGCACTTAGGGAACAAGGTCCTAGAATCAAGCCCTTATTTAATGTTAATTATGAGGGTCATTGAAGAATGTGTAACGGCAGACCGTGAATGCCATATTCCTTGTAACGGGGTGTGTACTTAATGCTATAATATATTCCTCGTTAAATGCTACCGGGTGGAAGGCATTTATTTTGCCTTTATGATTATAGTTCTCTCTGATAACAGATGGGATTGTTGCCTTCAAATTCAACTATCTTCTGTCTTCGGCTCCACGCATCACTTCCTTATGCGATCATTTAATATAAACATATTTTACCATGTACAGATAGTCCCCGTGCTTTTCGATGGCACAACTTTGTGTCATCCGGAAGTTGGTAGAAACATCTTCTTTGGCAGAAAACTCACTGACCCTCTCTGAAAAGTTTTCTGACGGCTGATTAGACGCACGTCTTACCGCATTTAATGCCTCGAACACGCGTCATCTCATGATTTAGCATTACTTTTGCTGATTATCGAGGTAATTATGGCCACAATTTTAGCCGCCTATATTTTTACTTACACACATCAAACTTCTTCATTTACACTTCACAATCCTTCAAATTTTCTTAAACTCTCTTCGTTCAACTTGTGCTTTGTCTTCACCCCTTCTTTATCCTTCTTCTTGAGAGAAAAGATTTTCCGTCCTTTCTAATACAGAATGACTTCTTCTGCTAAAATCCCTAGTTCATCAAAGAACATAGGCAAAGCTTACGAGGCTGGTCCTCCTACAGTGAACACCATCATCCCTAGAAGTCTTGTCACAATTAAAGATTTCGAAGAGAAATTTTCTTTTGCTAACCCTCGTACATGGGCTGTTTCCATATACGGTATTTTCTTCCGGTCATTATAAGATTTTATTCACTTAAGCCTATTTCAAAATGTTTTAAATTAAAAATGCATGTATTTGTGAGTTATCGGCTTGCCTAATATCGCAATAGGTGTCATCACGATACTTGTGAGATTTGGGTGGTGACAGTTTCATTCTAACTTCTAATGCGAGATTTAGAGATTTTATTCCCTTTTTTTTTTGTTAATTAAGGATTTTCGTCCATTTTTCCCAACTTAATTTCTAGCAGAAATATTCCTTTCAATGTAGAGAAGATGGTAAATTCGACGTTATTGTTTTCATTTTAAGTCAAACGGGTATATTGCCTCTTAATCTGATGATTCTCTCATTCTAAAGATTGAGGGATACTTCTTCTACGGGAATTTAAATTTATCACAAACTTAAGGGAGAAGCTAAGGGGCGAGTTAGAAGTTCGTTTGCGAGTTCGGTCGAATTTAATAACTTATTAAATTTAAAACTTAATTATTATTATTTTAAGTTATTATTCAAAAAAATAAAAATTTATAAAATAAAATCTTGATTCTGCCTCTAATTACACTAACCACTGCCTTCTATTTTCACAATTAAAACATTTAAAGAATGACAAGCTAATGCTATTGGAAAAATGACTATTTATTGACTCCTTTGACAACTACTTTGACCACACCAGACATCCTATCATATGTTGGCATGAATAAGTTTTTAGAAAAGTATCGTTATGAATATCATGATTTTAACATTTAAGGATTTTAATATTAAATATGTTGTATTCTTATGTTATATTTATTAGTTATTACAAATTTAATAAAAATCTATATATAAGTTTATGCTCCGTAATAAAAGTACAAATTTGAATAAATCCAATACCAGAATGCTTCATCCGCTTCTGAGTGCGAGAAGCGGTTGCTACTCCGCATCAAAAGTGTTGGTTGTGTCTGAACAAAGTCTCACATGTAAAGTAGAAAAGGAAAATAATCTACTTATAAGAAATTTGATACTCTTAATGGTTTGATGCTTTTCGGGAAAAACCGTACGAGCTTGGTCCAAAGCGGACAATATCACACCATGTTAAGAGTATCGTTGGACCATTTTAGTCCAACAACTAGTATCAGAGCTAATGGTTTGGCGGGACTATGGAGATGGCAGAGTGTGGCGTTGGGGGCCCGACCTAGTGCTTTTGCCCGTCTGCGGGGTTTACGACCTTTACTGTAGCTTTAAAGACGCATACACAACCTTTGGACTTTGGTGACCATAAATACTCGGATCATGTGGATTGCACACGGTTAATCTCCAAATTTATCCCGTATATGATGATGGATCATGTAGAACTTACTTCAAGAGGGAGATTGTTGGGTGTGTGTGAACAAAGTCCCACATGGGAAGTGGAATAGAAAAATAAACTACTTAAGGAGTTGGATATTCTTAATGGTATGAAATTTTTTGGGGAAAATCGTGCAAGTTAACCCAGAGCGAATAATATCATACCATATTAAAAATATCTACGAGCCGTTTTAGTCCAACAAAACGTATTATTTTTATGCATGATTAAAATATTACACACAGACAGTGACTAATAAATAATGTTGAATTTGTGCTCCCTACTATACATGAGCTGGATAGTTATTTTCTTGAAACACATCACCTCCCCAAAATCAAGTTGTCTTAATTTTCATAGACATCCCATAAATCTTTCTTGTCATTTCACATTTTGGACCATTTTCTAACTTTCTTGTTTACGAGATCTAATCCAAAAATACTATTTTGACCTTTTATGAAGAAAACACCATATTAGATACTTGCGGTAGTTGAAGACAGGAAAATATCTCTTTGCATATCTCACAAGTAGCAGGAATAATTTCATTATCTTTTCGAGTAAGTTCACGTCTTTGATTACGAGCTTGTACACATGCTTTTAGACCTAGAGCTACCCGATTAGCTATAATACCTGGCGCATTATCCCAAGGATATCTTAAAGTTCCTCTATAAAACTATACAAAAAAGTAGAAAATAATCGAGCTATGTGTTACCTGTAAGCTAATTCGAACATCACCGTTATATAAAAAAAATATACTGAGTATCATTTTTGTTAATATTTTTTCCACCCTATTCCATGTACGAATAAAGTGCGAGTGAACAAGTAATAAATCATAGAGAATTAATGAATTCATGACAAAGTAAAATCCCTCGATGAATCTATATATATTGCCTCGAATAGAACATAGAACACTAAAACAATTTAATTCAATTTATCTCCACATGTTGTCCCGGAGAACGAAAATTGATGATAACATTTAAGAAATCAAGGAAGAAAATAGTTAAGAATATGAACCCCTATCGAAATTATTTTAATGCAAAATTCCAAAATCATATTTAATTTTATAAAACAGTCATTTCTAAGAAGACTGTGACCAGAAACGTAGGGTATCATGTTACTTAACTCTTTTACTTTGATTAAGGTTCAGTAACAATAATAACAAATTCAGTATATTTTCACATATGAAATCTGGAGAGGGTAGCGTATATGCAGACCTTACCCCTACCTGTTGAAGATAGAGAGATTGTTTCCAATAGACTCCAGTCTCAAAAAGGGTGAAAAGAAGAAGAAGAAGAAGAAGAAGAAGAAGAAGAAGAAGAAGAAGAAGAAGAAGAAGGAGGAGGAGGAGGAGGAAGAGGAGAAAAGGAAATAAAAGGAAGAGAGAAGAAAAAGAATAAGTAGTACCAATTAGTAACAACAAGAAATACAATATCAGAGGCGAACTACACCACATAATGTAATAAAGATCTAAGAATATGAAGGAACATGAATGCTACTAAAACTAATGGTAGAAAATGAGAATTTTCAACTACATACTAACCTTCTACCCTAATCATCGACCTCTAACCTTCTATCAAGGGTCATGTCCTCAATAAACTGAAGTAGCGCCATGTCCTGCCTAATCACCTCTCCCCAATACTTCTTGGACTTCCTCTACCTCTTCTCAAACCTGCCATGGTCAACCTCTCACACCTCCTAATGGGAGCATCAATGCTTCTCCTCTTAACATGCACGAACCAACTTAGTCTCGCCTCCCACATCTTGTCCTCCATGGAGGCCACTCCCACTTTGTCCTGAATAGCTTCATTCCTAATCTTGTCTCTCCTGGTACACCCGCATATCCATCTCAATATCCTTATTTATGCTACTTCCATCTTCTGCACATAAGAGTTCTTGATTGACCAACACTCAGCCCCCATACAACATTATTGGTTGAATAACCACTATGTAAAATTTACCCTTAAGTCTTGACGACATATTTTATCAAATAAAATACCAGATACGAGTCTCTATTTCATCCATCTCGCTCCAATATGATATACGACATCCACGTCAATTTCCCATTTACCTTAAATAATAGACTCGAGATACTTAAAGCTACCTCTCTTGGAGATAACTTGAGTATCAAGCTTCACATCCAACGTATGTTTCATGAGTCCGGTCACTGAATTTGCACTCCAAATATTTTATTTTGGTCCTGCTCAACTTGAAACCTTTAGACTCCATGGTCTGTCTCCAAACCTCCAACCTTACGTTAATCCCCCCCTCGCGTCTCGTTGATCAACACAATATCATTGGCAATAAAATGCATACATCGCCAAGGCAAAAAAAAATAGGTTAAGGGCCCGATCCCTGGTGCATCCTCATCACAACAAGAAAGTTCTATGAGCCAGCTCTCACAGTCCTCACCCAAGTCTTAGCATCATCATACATATCCTTAATTACCTTAGTGTACGCCACCGAAACGCCACTAACCTCCAAACACCTCCATAGAACCTACCTCGGAACTTTATCATGCTCTTTTTCAAGGTCTATGAACACCATATGCAAGTCCTTCTTCCTTTCCCTATACTGCTCCACTAGTCTTCTCACCAGATGAATCACTTCTGTAGTCGAACACCCCGACATGAATTCAAACTGGTTCTCGAAAATAGACACACTTCTCCTGACCCTGACTTTCACCACCCTCTCCTAAACCTTCATAGTGTGACTCAACAACTTTATACCCCTATAATTGTTGCAATTTTGGATATCACCTTGTTCTTATACAGTGGAAGTATTATACTCCACCTCCATTATTCGGGCATCTTCTTCGTCCTAAAAATAACATTAAACAACCCAGTGAGCCACTCCAAGCCTACTCGGCCCGCGTTTATCTAAAAATCCACCGGGATTTTGCTCTGCTCCTACTCATCTAATGCATCGCCCATTCCACCCCCTCTACATTAATATTCCTACAATATCCAAAGTCATGTTTGACTCTTGGAGTACTCCAACTCACACAACACAATGTTTGGGTCCCCCTTCCCATTCAACAGTTTAAGGAAGTATGTCTACCATCTTCGCATAATGTGTGCCTCATCCATTAATACTTTGCCATCTTCGTCTTTGATTCACTTGACTTGGTCTAAGTCGCGGGCCTTCCTCTCCCGGGGGGAAATGAAATATCGGATTGAACCGCCGAAGCAGGGCTAAGACGAATATATATGAATGACGAAATGAGGTTTTCCCGGTACAACTTCTTATCCCCGGCTTTACCTCCGTGTTCCTCATACAGATGTCCAAATACCACAATCTTAGCCGCCATAACCACTAACGTCGCCTCTTTCTTCGCCCTTCTTATAACACTCCCGATATGGCCTTTTTTTCTCGCCTCTCTAATCTTTTCAGTAAGTGAGCATGAAAATTGCTTTTATGAATTTATAATCTCATATTACTTTGATAGAGTTATATTTTTTATCCCCTTTTATATGATGATGTTTGATTGGATATTTTTAAAAATAAAAACAAAAACTTTTGACACATGAACTAAATATATGTAAAGTATCAAATTTTATTTATTATTACATTAAGAGGTGGTGACAGTTTCATACATGTATTTTCATAAATCCTGTTATGATGAAGATGTGATGTTTTAGATTACAGGTAAAACTTGAACAATAATAATATAAATAGTTTTTTAAACATAAACTACAAAAAATATAACACATAAAATAAGAGTAATTATAACAACAACAAACAATTCAGTATAATTTTCATAAGTAGGATTTGGGAGAGTAGTGGGTACGCATTTTTAGTCATCTTTAATCATACCTTACGAAGGCAAATAGATTATTTTTGACGACCCTCGACTCATAAAATAAGAGTAAATAATTAAAATAAATTATCTAAATTGTAAAACCAATTTGCATTGGCCAAGAGATGACTTCTCATAAGATATATTAAAAAAATGAGAAGGCGATACTACTTAGGAAAGTTAGGATCTAGTTCTAGAAGTCCTTCCTTTTCTTTTTTCCCTGTTCAACCTAGTAACCTTTTCTTGAGAACTAGAAAATATAAGTAGTAGTATTAACTTTATCAAAAAATAATAATTTTAAAATAGTTATTAACGCAAAAATAAAAATATATGAAGGCCCAACGCCCCAACTTACATTCGAACTGCAACAGAGTGCAATAATTGTCTTTACCTTGTTTCACCATAGAACCGAACAGTTAATGAATTTCCAAGAATACCCTCCTCAACAACCCAATATTACAATAAAATCTAAGGGTATTTATGGAATTACAATAGTGGACAATACCTATTTATTCACATTGTGCATCTAGGAAAAATTTGAGAGGTGATATTAATTTGGGCAAGTTGGAAGGAATTTATTGACTCTGGTTGTGTCTGTTATCCAAAATTCATTTAATTCTTCATTATCTGTCCAAATTTCAAAGCTCCCCTTTTGTTTCAGAATTTATTTTTGCTGTGTTTAACAATTATTTATATTAGAAAAATCAACAGAAGTCACCTACTTTCTAGAGAGAGAGAGAGAAATCAAAGAAAAAAAAAAAATACCCTCATAATATTCCTGGTATACTCTTTTGTATATATATAACAAAATATAGACATATAAATTGAATGGAGAAAATTCTTGATGTTATTTTCTAATTTTTTTTTTGTTGTCAACCCTCCTCAGCTCTGAGATTAACTTCCATTTTGATCCATCGATCGTTGGAGCTTCCAAGATTTTCAAGAATACACCTTTTTTTCAATCTGTAAGTATATGATTTATTCTGCTAATTTGTGGGGGGGGGGGGATATGTTCTTAAGATTTCTTTGATTCTCATGCATTATATGGATTGAATTCACATTTGTTTTTTTGTAATTTCAAGATTCTTGATGTAAAGTTTTGTTCTTTATGGGTTTTAAAATTCTTCTTATATGATCTTGAAATTGTCATTTGCAATACTATGCATGTTCACATTTTTTTTTTCCTTTTTTATCTGTTGCATGCAGGTATTCTTGATTGGTAATCTGTGGGATCAATTTCATTTGGATCTTTCTGAAGCTGTTTGGTTTTGGTAGTTTCCTAGATTGTAATATAGCATTTAGGTTTTGGTTAAACTGTTGATTATTCTGTATTTTTAGGGGAATATAAGTCTTTTGGTAGTTGAACAGATGAATGTTGTAGGTAAAGTTAGTAGCTTTATAACACAGGGTGTATACTCAGTTGCCACCCCATTTCACCCTTTTGGTGGAGCAGTTGATATAATTGTGGTGAAACAGCATGATGGGACTTTTAGGAGCACCCCTTGGTACGTTCGATTTGGTAAGTTTCAGGGTGTTCTTAAGGGGGCAGAAAAGGTAGTTAGAATAGAAGTTAATGGCAAAGAAGCCGATTTTCACATGTATCTTGATAACTCCGGTGAAGCGTATTTTATCAAAGAGGTTACTGGCGACGATGAGAATGAGGAAAATCGTGGTTTCAAGGAGTCCGATAGTCTGAAATGTGAAGGGGATGGTAGTAATCTTGGTAATATTAGTGATAAAGAAAGCAGAAAAGACGATGTGCTGTCTAAAAATGAGGAGGATGAGTATAGTGCTGCAGCTGATTTGCCATTACGAGACGAACGCGTGACATTAGGTATGGATCGACTAAATAGGACAGATTCGGATGCTGACCGAAGATATTATGAGTTTCCGGATGAGCAATCGTCTCTTGATGATTTGTCAGAATATGGTTCCAGTAGATATGATAATTTAGAAAATATGGAGCATGTTTTAGAATCACAGGATTCGGGTTCTGAAGTTGTTCTAGTAAGCGTTGATGGTCATATACTGACAGCACCCATCTCATCGTCTGAAAGGAATACGGAAGATGTCGAATTAGATACACCCCAGTTTCATCTGGGTCCTGGTCAGGGTACTGAATTTTGTGATGATAGCTCAGAGTTCAATTCAGGTGATGGCACATGGGCTGACGATTATTTCAGCGATCTAAACACATCCAAAGTTGCCTCAGCAGATACTTGCAACCTGAAAAATGAGAGCACGACAGTCGAGCACAAGGTAGAAGTCTCTGAAGTTGATGGGAAGCACCTTGATCAAACTCCAGAAAATGACCTGAAGAACCGAGAATCAGATCTTTGCATGAATAGCACTGTGGAGAGCACATCATGCAGCATTAAGAAGGACGACGTATTCAAGAGCTGTTTAGAACTATCAGCATTAGCCATGCAGGGGGAGGATGAGGTTAATCAGTCAGATACCGTTTCTCAGTCGGAGATTCAGGGAGTCGTTGAAGATGTAGAAGTGAAGTCTCATACAAGTCCTCCTGCAATTAGTGAAGCTGAAAATGGGTTAACTCCTGATTCCGACCTTCCCTGCAGTTCTCTATCACGAGATTTACAGCCCAAAGTTGCAACTCTTCAGAAAAGTGACTTGGACTTGGATCATAATGCTTCAGACACAAAGGAACAGACTGATGTAACTGTAGCAGGAGAAGAGACACAAAATGGTAAGCAAGGATCAGGTGAATGTGCTGAATGTGATAATTTGGAGGATCAGACTGCAGCTTTGCTTAAAGGTACAGAAGCTGATTCAAGAGCAGGCTTGCATCTTGTTTTCGATTAAAGTTATAGTGTCTCATCTAGTTGTTTGGTTTAACTCTACTTCTCACTATGTTCACGCATTTTGGTTAGTGATATCTGCAGGAGTAGAGATATCTGTTTGTAGGAACTTTCTTCATGCTGGAATGGGTTCCATTGCTGCTAGAGAAGCCTTTGACGCAAATCGCATTTCTGAGGAGGAATTCAGAAGTTCTGCAAATTCAATAATTACTAATCCAAATTTAGTTGTCCGAATTCAAGGAAACTATTTACAGTGGGACAAAGCTGCTCCAATCGTTCTCGGGATGGCTGCGTATAATACGGAATTACCAGTTGAATCTACTGATGTCATACCCGTGGAGCAGGACGAGAACCTAAAAACAGGAGAGGATGTTAGTGAGTTGCCTTCAACTCCTTCTGGTCGACGGTGGAGGCTTTGGCCAATTCCATTTAGACGAGTTAAGACAATTGAGCACACTAGTAGTAATGCATCAAATGAAGAGGTGTTTGTTGATTCTGAATCAAGCTCACAGAACCAGCCTACAGAACAAACAGCAACACCACGTGGAGCTAAGGAATCTCCTCGCAAGCAACTTGTGAGAACAAATGTCCCTTCTTCTGATCAAATCGAATCTTTGAAACTGAAGGAGGGGCAGAATTTGGTGACTTTCATTTTTTCCACTCGAGTCCTAGGGGAGCAAAAGGTTTATTCTGTTACTTGTGCCAAATATGTTAAAATAGTAGTCTTTTTATTGTTTTGGTTCGTATCGCAATGCTAAACCATTTTTAAAACAGGTTGAAGCCCATATATATTTGTGGAAGTGGAATACTCGGATTGTAATTTCTGATGTTGATGGGACTATTACCAAGTAAGTTTTTTTGATCACTATACCTCAAGCTGCAACATTTTGTTAGCCTTCTATAGGATCACATGCCCAAATTTCTGACCTTTAAGCTGCTGTGAGAAAACAATATCTTTTTGTAAGGTTTTCTACTTTTTGGTGTACGTCTTGTATATGGCCGTGCTTTTCCTTTTCCCTTCGTTTAATAAATTTAAAGCATTATAAAGAAAGCTGATTTGAGAGTATAAAAGAATATTATAGGTTGGAATTGTGAGAATAGAACTGTTTGCTGGAACATTATCTCATTCTGGCGACGTACTGTGTAGATATCATTGTAGACTGGATGAGGACATGTTTTATAACGTACTTAAGAAGTGCATATTTTATGTCTAGGTCTGATGTTCTTGGTCAGTTCATGCCTTTGGTTGGAAAGGACTGGACCCACTCCGGAATTGCTAGACTTTTCTCTGCAATCAAGGTATTCTTTTTCTCTGTCCTATATTTGAATGTTTCTTCGTCTTCAAGCCATCACATCAATTAAGCTTTAAACATATATATGTGTATATACACACAAACACACAACACACAACGCACATAAATACATATACAATATATGTATATTTATCGTTCTTTTGTATTTTGATAAAATTCTTTAAGACAAAGTACAACCAATCCTTTCCTCCAATTCAAATAATGTAGCAATTTAGGATTTGATGATTCAGCACGAGAAAGATGTTTGTGGGGGAACTATGCCTATGGCAACTAATGTTAATTGATAAACATATCTGCCATAGATGAGCAGGAAATCTATTTAACGTATATATCATCAAAAGAGTGGAAAGTAAAACGTTGATGATATCATATAGGGTTTATCCTTATAAAAAATGGGAAAAAATAAGGTGTTCATAAATGAGGATGGAAGGATTTTAGGATTTAGATAGAAGAGCCGTGTATTCTAGTTACCGTAACTTTAGACAAAGTGCGGTGGGCTAATCGACAGACCCACTTGTACAAGATGATAAGACTCCTATTTAAGATATTTGCTTAGGTGAGATCTGCAAAGTTACATACCTCACGGCAGAATACATTATTCAACAAGCTGGACAGTAATATGTTGCAGTATGATTTCATATATCTCCATTCCCTGCTTGTTCCTTGTTCTTCGTTTGTTATTTTGTAGAATGAAGTAGCATGATTGACTAACACGAAGCTGGCTTCATGTTTATTATCTCTCACTTCCATTTTCATTGATGTTCAACTATATTTCTTCAATATCTTATAATGGATGTGCTTTATCATAATCCCAGGAAAATGGGTATCAACTACTCTTTCTCAGTGCACGGGCAATTGTTCAAGCATATCTGACCAAAAGTTTTCTGTTCAATCTCAAACAGGTAAACATTGTCCCGTATACATGAAATACTGAGGACATTAATTTTTAGTTTTATAAAACATACAGAAGATTTTATCAGAATCCCAAGGGAGCATGTTGGCTGGATTTTCTGTTACATGTAGGACCATTTCTTGATGTGCGCGTGTCATCCTTGCGCACGGGCCATACTGATCTTTTCTATATCGTTACTATTTTATAAGATGTTTCCGAAAGGACTCTGTTACATGTTGGGCTGTGCATTATTTGGTTTAAACCAAGAAAACTGACCAAACCAAATATCTTTGTTTGTGTGATACAAACTTTTTGGTTTTTCGGTTCGGTTTGTTTTCGGTTTTGGTTTGTTTCGATACTCCGTGCAGGGAAACATTGTTTTCTACTGCGGTTTCCTTACTTTTTTTAAGAAAATGAGAAAACTGAAAACTGAAATTAGGGGGTGGGGGTGGGGGTGGGTATACGTAGTTTATTAGGGTTTCAGTTGTTGTCTCCACTTTCCTCACTCCACCTCTGGCTCTCTCGCATCTTCTCCACACCTCAAGGCGAGAATATAATGAGATCAAATGAACTTCTCTAGAAATGTCTGTAGACCTTGATAGTCTGAGATCTAAACACCAATGGCCTTGCGAACCATATAAACCTTTTTTTTGTTTCTGGTCTTAGCAAATACACTACCTCAGAACGGCTTCAAGAAGCTGTTTCCAAATTTGATTAGGTGGTACATGCCATAAGCTTATATCCATGGTTATGCTAGAAACTTCAAAACGACGATTTTTTTCATTTAATTGATGGTTGCTATATCAATCAAAATCCAATCAACTACTCATCAATTCCAAACTACTTTTTTCAATGACCGTGAACTATCCAACATTCCTTATCAGGCTTGGGACCTATGATGCATAGCTTGATTTTTAAGGTTGCTATATTTATAAAAAAGAAAAAGATAAGAGACAACATGAAATCATCCCCCGTAGCTACTTTTGTCAAGCAGAGGATGGTCACTCCTGTGGATTTCTATAGTTTTGGGAAATTGAACAACTTGGAGGTGAAACTGAAAATCCAGAAAACTATCAAGAAAAAGCAGCCTTGTTCTCAACTTGCCTTTCTCACTTTTTATATCTAGCTTTTTCTTATGCAAGTTGTTCTGGGATTTAAAGTTTTGGCTTTATTTCCCGTTTGGGTGTAAAACATGTTGCTGCAGGTGAATTAGCTGAGGAAGAGGCACAAATAGATCTGTTGATTGGTTTGCCAATCTACAAATAGAAAATCAAATAATCTGAACAGAATTAACTCAAAGCCGACCGACTGATAGAGTACTGCCATATATACATATTTTGCACACTCATGGTGTTGGGGGTTAAGATTTAGCTTTTACTAGCCTTTTTTTTCATTTCTTATTCTCTGTCTTCTCCTCCTATACTTTGTTCTCCACCTTAAGAGTTCTTGGATCTGGCCTCTGTTTGCTTGTCCTTTCTTATAGAATTCTGATTGCGCAACAGATTTCACTGACCAGAAACGTGTAAACATTCTGCAGGATGGGAAATCCTTACCACCTGGACCTGTTGTTATTTCACCTGATGGTTTATTTCCCTCATTGTACAGAGAAGGTAAGTAAGTACAAATTTTGCATAAGTCCATCTTTTCCATTTAGTTTGCGTCAAAGTGCATTATCTGTGCATGCGAATTACACACATTTCTTGATGTTTGGTTTCAATGAGAATTTTCTGGAATCTTCAGCTCTTTGCTGTAGCAAGTCTACTGACTTTTCCTACTGATATGACAAAAAGAGTAGTTGAAGCAGTGTTGTCTTGGTACTAGGGTTTTTTTGTCAATTCTATATGCCTCCGTTTCCAATTTCCCATTGAAGTCTGGTTTTTGGTTCCATATTAGACCATTTATCTATTGTTGGATGTGCGTAGCCGAAATGAGGATGTTGAGATGGATGTGCGGGTATACTAATAGACTGGATAAGATAAGGAATGAAGATATTCGGGAGAGGGTGGGTGTTGCTCCTGCGGACGACAAGATGCTGGAAGCGAGGCTTAGATGGTTCGGGCACGTGCGGAGGAGAACCATAGATGCCTCGGTTAGGAGGTGCGAACAGTTGGCTTTGGCAGGTACGAGAAGAGGTAGTGGGCGGCCTAAGAATTATTGGGGCGAAGTGATCAGGCAGGACATGGTGCGGCTTCAGAAATAATATGGCTCTGGATAGGAATGTATAGAGGTCGAGCATTAGGGTTGTAGGCTAGGGGGTAGTCAGAGTGTTTTTCCCTCTTTGTACCGGGTAGTCTGATAGAGTTTTGTCTAGGTCTGTTAGCGGGTCTATGGTGTGTTCACACTATTTTGTTGCTTTGCATAGTATTGTGTTATTGACCTTTCATTTATTTGTTGTCTCTTATGATGCTGTTATTACTTTTCTGGCCTCTTTTATTGTTACATGCCTTTTCTTTTGTTTCTTTTATGATATTATTGTCTCTTCTGTCGAGCTGAGGGTCTCCCGGAAACAGCCTTTCTACCCTTTTGTGGTAGGGTTAAGGTCTGCGTACACTCTACCCTCTTTTACTGGGTATATTGTTGTTGTTGTATCTATTGTTGGTGCCGTGCCATCTTCTTTAGATTTTGCGTCGCACTTTGCATGTATGATACTGGGTTGTTGTAATTTGCATGTGTGATACGTTCCAATATGTTTTTCTTTATGAAGGAATTGGTGTAAATTTGATCTCTGACAAAATTTACTTTTTCTTTTCTATGTCATGTCAGTTATAAGAAGAGCTCCTCATGAATTCAAGATTGCCTGCTTAGAGGTAAGTTTACTCCAAAACTGACAGTTCTTTCCTGTGTCTTTTTGATACGAATGAGTGGATAAAGTGTTTAGATTGGATTTTAATTAGTGGATTTAGGGCTAACTTGAAATCCTTGACCTATGTTTAGTTTCGAGATCAAATATCTGATAACTTACCAGCATTTTAGTCTAATCCAATTCTATATTTGGTACAATATTGATTATAATTTAGCACCAAAATATTTACACAAGTTTTATTTCCTTTTAAGTGAAAATATCCATAATAATTTATCATTCTTTTTTTTGTCTGGTAAACTACAACAAATGTCTACTAATTTAACAAGTTTCTTGAAAAGTTTAACTTTTAAGTTAAAAGTTAAAAAAAAGAAAAAGAAAATGGAGAAATATGGGACAAATAAAAGAAAAACTCAAGAAATACCGTATCCGTAAGTAAGCTCCCAAGGTGTCACTAGTTGGTCTAAGAGATGGAGTGACAATTTTGAAAATCAAGGTTCGAATCCCACCATAAGCAACATTAGTTAATTCTTCCCATGTGGCTAAGCTTTGATCGACAGAGTTATTTGGTATATGTGCTGGTGGCGGTGGGAGGTAGCAGGTTTGTAGTGGATCAGTCAAAAGGTGTGTGCAGGTTATCGTGAACACCACTCTTTTTAGAAAGGGAAAAAAGAAAAGAACACATCTAAAAGTTATGGAAATTTACAAATTTGTAGCAGAAAATTCAAGGGGAAGATTACTCCAGAAGTGAAAAGATAGAAGAAGAACAAGAAAAAAAGATGGAACAGATCCAATCTTCTCCCTAACCTTTTATGGATAGCAGGTTGAAACCATGAAAGCCACATTTTGCTCTCTAATGTATAGTCGGAGGGTAATGGCAATGTTACACTCTCACACCTCCCCTTGAAACTGCTATAGGTTATGTCCCATTGCTGTATTGTGATTTACTCTTGTCTAATCCTGAGAGTCTAATATTGTACCAAACGGACCTTAAGTCTTATTTTTGCCTAATCCTGAACCTGAAGGGGTCATTTGGTCGGTGAACAAGTTATACGTGGATTATTTAGTGGATATACTTTATTGGTAGATGTTTGGTTCATTGGACTAAAAATGGGATATACGAGGTATAATATAAAACATGTCTTTGGTTTTACCCCTAGATAAATTGGGATGTACTTTATTTTCAATTTAACCTTGACTTTTGCTAAAGGACTTCACAAAAAGTTCTTCGGAGAAGCGCATCTTTGTCATTTTGTTATACCACATTGAGTGGGATAAAAATAATACCATGTTTATGCTAATAATCTCGGGATTGCTAATCCCAGAATCAAAAGTTCAACCAAATGGGGAATAAAATAATCCCGTAGTTTATCCCGGATTGTTATTCCTCATCCCACAAACCAAAACAGTGGATTCAATCGTTTTGTATCTCTCAAATGGTTTGCCACCTTCTAATATATTCTTCTACATTTCAGGACATCAAAGCACTTTTCCCAGCAGATTACAACCCTTTTTACGCAGGTTTTGGTAATAGGGACACCGATGAGCTCAGTTACAGAAAAATTGGAATTCCAAAAGGCAAAATCTTTATAATAAACCCGAAGGTTCGCAATCTCTCGTCCCTTTGCTTTATTGTAAAAACGAAATGTACAATTTGTCAAGTTACACTCTTGCTTAACATACTGAACTGGACCTACAGGGGGAGGTAGCGATTAATCACCAAATTGACGTGAAATCCTATACTTCATTACACACACTAGTTAATGACATGTTCCCTCCTACATCCATGGTCGAGCAGGTAAGCAAGAACTCTAATATCTTCTTCGTTCGTTTGTAAGTAATTCTAGCGTCATCGGCACTTTCATATTATCATGTTTTCCTATCTTTAGATTTACATTTTCTTTCTTATTCAAGAGTTTCTAGAACTAATGCATAGTCTTTTTCTTTCCTTTACTATTTTTCTGCCCGGGGTTGGACCTTCTCAATTCTACGATGGGGGTTCATTTGCTGGTTGTCTTGGAGCTTCGACTCAATTATATTGTATTTTCATTGTTGCAGGAAGATTTTAACTTGTGGAACTATTGGAAAATGCCCTTGGCAGACGTCGATAACTTGTAGAGATTTCTTCCCATTGCTCTTCTTTGTCGATTTGGGAGGCCGATGACATGTTTAGTCAGTATATGTATAACTACCTGCAGTTTCCTTTGAAGGAGAGCTGCCATTGTTTCTTTTTAAGTGTAAAATTCAGTTCTGTAGTCATAATTAATTCATATTGTACTCAAAGCATAAAGTTCTTACTGAATAAAATTTTTGTTTCTATTTCTGTGAGTTCATTTTGCTGGTCTTCACTTTGAGGAAGTTTTGTTGAAACTTCCTCAAAGTGAAAAGGTGCATTAGTTATTAACTTATCGCAATCCTCCTTTATTCGAGCTTGAGACCAGCAATACGAGCAAGCTTACACATACGTGTGTGTATGTATTACAAATTAGTTTCCTAAACTTTTTTAGTTACGAATTTCCCCAAAATCATCTTCACTTCCTAAAGGTAAAACTTATTTAAGCCAACCAAGGGAAAATTGGAAAATATTTTCATTCATACCAAACACACCCTAAGTGCGAGACCACATGAACTTACTTTGGTAAACAAAATTATCAACACCTGATAAGCTTGTAGCACGCTGTCATTAGAAAATGGAAAAAGGTTAAACCCAGGAAAAAAATTAGATATCCGCAGTGAAAATAGCACGGGCTAACCATTATTTGGACCGATAATTGAAAAATAACCAGCATTTATAAAATTATTGAAAAATAGCCATTATTTTACTGAAATACGAAAAGTCCTAGCATAATATGTTGGATTATGAAGCTCTGTATTATAAACTTCTAGCATATTATGTTGGAATTCCAACAGACGTAAAGTTCCAGTAAAATATGCTAGATTATAGAGCTCCAGCACATCGTGAAATTCCAGCACATTATGTTGAAATGTAATTTGAACTCCAACATTATTTTCAGATTTTATCTTTATATGAAAAAAGTGACTAAATTTTCGTTACTTTTAAAACTATGACTATTTT
The DNA here is from genome assembly GCA_005239525.1 of Nicotiana knightiana. NCBI lineage: Eukaryota > Viridiplantae > Streptophyta > Magnoliopsida > Solanales > Solanaceae > Nicotiana > Nicotiana knightiana. The sequence continues at coordinate 243,711 of ML411107.1, read as the reverse complement.
TCTATTATTAGTTGTAAATCTGGATATTTGTATATTTTTTTCTCATATCCGCAGCACAAATTAAAAAAAGAAAAAGAAAAAAAGAAAAGAAACACACACACACGCACTAAAAGGGAGGAAAGAGAAGGCGCGAAAGGAGAGGCAGGAGACCCGAACTACCGAACAATCAGTACCTCTTCCGCATTTTCGTTACACACAAAACTAATTCCAAAATTCCCAATGTCTCATTCCTCTTCCTCTTCTTCTTCTTCAACGAAATCGAACCAGAAGCACAAATTGATCGGCAATGTCATGGCTGAGATCGGCGGTGAACAAAGCAGTAGAAGTTGGCGGCGCCGGCAACCGAAACCTCTCTCGCAACCTTCGTTACTACGCCGATTCCGTTGTCCAACAAGCCTCTAATGCCGTTTCCGGCGGCGCCAAGTTATTCCTCGATCGCTCTGTATGCCCCATTCTTCTCTCCATACATACACATTCATATACGAGAATTTAGCATAAAGTCTCAAACTAATACTATATATTTTTACACATTTGAATATTTAAAAAAATATGTACTATATGTTATCCAGCATATATGTCTAGACTCAGACTGAATATACGTATACAGAAAATTTTAAGAAATTCTGAGCAGAGGCTAATTTAGCATATAATCCTCAGAATCAGACTATAGAGGCGCATGCGCACATATATCTGATCATGTATGTATGTACGAATCATGTATGTTTATGTATATTCTAAATTTAAGAAAATGTACAATCCAGCCTATAGTCTAGGACTCAGATCAAATATATGTATATTGAAAATTTTAAGAAATTTCATAAGAGGCTAATTCAACATACACACACACACACACACATATATGTATATATTACACATATGGTATGTATGTATCTATTATGTGTATGTGTACATTGAAAAAATTAAAGAATTTTTTGGGAAAAATGTGTGTATGATCCAACATATAAGTCTAGGACATTGGACTGTATCTTTGTATATAAAAAATTCAAAATTAAATATATGTATACTGTATTAATTGGTGCATTAGGACTTTCGATTCTGGATTTGCTTTTGAGTAGTATTCGTCTTTTTGGATGAAACCGGATATCGTTGTAGCTATCACGTTTCTTAGTTGTCTTAATATGCAGCATACCACATTGGATAACAATAATTGTATTTGCACCTGATCAGCTACTAGTAAAAGTTTTCTTTTTGTTGGATTTTACTAATGCTATAAATTACCGCCTTCTATTCTAAAATTGATGTGGAAAGCGGCAATGTCTATCTTCAACAGTTCTTATTGAATATTGACACCAATTTATGGAAACTTTTGGATTCTGATTAATTTAAGTATACACAATTACATATGAGTGCATATGTAGCTTTCAAAATTGTTGGAAATCCCTAAGAGAGGAGATACTTTCTGCAACTCTTGCCACACGATATGTCTGATTTGGTAAACTTTCAAGTGCCACAGTTATGTTCTTCATATTCACTTCTCTGTTCTAATATAGCTTTTCTTCAGAAAAAGAATTAAATTTCTTTAACTAATTATCAAGGATTTCCTGGCTGAAAGCGGAATGGATGCAGATGATTCATATAAAAAGTGAATCGGGATTGACTCATAGTTGATTGATTGAATTAGCAAGGATTTCCTATTATATTCTTTAACTAAGTGCTTGGACTTACTTTGTGGTTTAGGGGTCTCGGAGTTTTCAGAATTTTAAGCAAGCAGTGAAAAGATTGGAAGAACTCTCTGTTTCATGTAGAGGTGTGGAGAGAGTTCAGCTACTACGAAGATGGTTAGTTGCTCTGAAAGAGATCGAGAGACTATCACTGCCTGTTAGTGAACCTGTTTCTTCCCCAAAGAGCATTGATTCTATATATACCACCGATGATAGCAAGAATTCTCCTCGCGAGCCGACTTTGGTGAGTAAGTCATAAAGCTGTCCTTTTTGTATGGTCTTGTCCAGCTTTATGGGGCATATTAATATTCCATTTATCACTCATCTTCAGGAAACCTACAACATAATGAGGCCAATATTTACCTGATTTCAGCTCTACTTTAGATGCCTCCATGTAGTAGCTTTGGGAATTCGTACTTTATCTTTCATAGTGAAAAGCTTGGAAAATTAGGTCGAATTCATGTAAAATACATAGTAACAATTCCAAAATTTAGCTCTTAGTTATCTGATTCTCTTCAACCCAGGATATGGACCACCTAGCCATATACTTGTCGTTACTATCTCTCCGTACCCTATTGTATCATGAGAGCATTGTGATTCTCTCTTGCACATCATTTCTTAGACATAGAATTTTACTAGTTGGGCCTTTGAGTATCCTCAATGGCGAGATATATATTCTCTATTTTCCAAATTCCAAATAGATTCTTGTTATAAACTATATTTGTGCTCATATATCAACTTCTTGACGATTTTGATTTGTACTTGATTTTAGCATTCTTGCATCATGTAGTTTAGTTTGCTCATTTATTTGCTTAAATTACCATGGACAGGTTTTATATTATGATCCTGATCTTGGCGGAGAACCATTGAATTTTAGAGATGTGTTTCTTAGCAGTCAAGCTCTTGAAGGCATGATACTTTCAATGGTAAGCTAAAAAACAGCTCAGCTAGCTGGTGTTGCTACCTTTTTGATGACTTGAAGCTCCTCTACCTGGTATAGTTTAACCCCAATGCTGACCTCGCTGTTCGTTCTTTTGAGCTAGGGTTTGACTAACCTGAAGCAACCCTTCATGAATTTGTTGCGTGGTTCCTCCCAATTACTTAGTCTTTCATCTCCTAAGTTAGACTCGACACAGATGCTCTCATCACTAGACGTCTATCTTAAAGAAACCTGATCTTGCACTTCTGGAATATTGTGAAGTAGGTAATTTCACGTTATATTTAACTTTTTGTCAAGGGATCTTGTTAACTTGATTGGATATTGGGAAGTTAGTAAAAGATGTTCCTGTTGTCCTTTCTTGAGCATTTCCTGTTTGTATGGATCCTCGGAGTTATTGATCTATGTCAATTCTGCAACTGTAGGTTCTTTGTTTCGAACTTTCAATCTTAACTGTGAAATGCTCTATTGGGGGGAGGAGTTTCATCTTTGCTATAATTTTAATCAAGTCTTCTTTATTTTTTTCTTTTTAAGTTGTATCAGACTGACAGAATAAAGTTCTAAACCCACCATAAGCATTACATCTCCTATAACTAGTAATCGTGTTATTAGTCATATCCTTACACTTCAATATCACCTAAAATTAACTTAATAGAAGTGCACTGATCAATAGATATCTATTTTAGAGATACTCTTGCACCTGTAAATTGTTGTAATCTAGATAACACACACACACACACACACTCTCTTTAATTTGATTTTTAACACAAATCTTGTTAACGTGATTGGATAATGGGAAGTTAGTAAAATGTTACTGCTGCCCACTGTTGAGTGTTTACTGTTTCCGTTTTTTGACTATGGCTTTTCATCAAAGAAGAGATGCAAAAGGTGGCCATCACTGGGGAGCTTATGGCATTTTCACTTTTGCATGTGTAGTTCCACTTTTGTGATTGAAGCATAATGTCAACTATAGAGACTGCTTTATCATCTTGACTGTTTTGCTTCATCTTTCAGTAACACTGCTTTCTGTTGACGGGGATAAACTGGTCTTAACTTTTCTGTTTTACACAGATTCTTGAAGCACCTGACACAGAAGAAATATCTTTACTTATGGAGATATTCGGGTGATTTTCCAATATCGATCCTTCAAGTTTCTTTTGGACTCCTACTCTTGGATGGACTCGGACCAATCAGTTATCTAAATGGTTGAGTCACTTCAGAAATGTGTGCTGAACTCAAGGGGAAATGATAAACAGAAGTAATACCAGTTTTTTTTTTTTTTTTTTGGTTTCTGATCTATTTTATACTCTCTTTAGGCTCTGTCTTATGGGCGGGAAACAAGTCCGCGAGGCAACCATGAGCAGCATAAAAGTTTTGGCAAAAGCTTTCTCAAGCTATAAAGAAGAAGTGCTGGTAAGGGAACAAACTCCTTATGCATGTACGTTAGTGATGTTGCTCTTAGGATCGAAAGAGTTACGGTTGGTATGTTATCAACTAAACGAAAGTGTAAGTCCGTCCATCTACACATATTTCACCCCAGGCAAAGAAGGAAGAGCTGCTTCTCCATGCACAAGGTGCAATTGCTGGACTGAAAATAAATGCAGATATAGTGAGGTGTGAAGATTCTTTATCCTTCTATCATGACAGTATTTTTTCTCTGTGTTTACATACAAGTTCATTCGTTGACGCGAAAAGTTTATACTCCTTTTCTTTTCACATATCCAATACCAGTTTTTGGTTCATTGATACTTGTGTATACAAGCCTTCGGTCTGAACCTTCCACCTCAAGTGTTATCACCATAGGCTAATTCTTGTAAGCTATTGGGATATATAGCTTATTCTCTTTTTTTTTGTTCACTTCTTTTAACCTATACCAGTAGATGTCAATTTGTGACTTTCTAAATATTCATAATGATTTGAACAATAAATTTAAAATTTCATAGAAATCTTTTTTAGTACTAAGACCAGCTTTATGAGGCAAGAATTTCTGCTAATTTTCTCACTCCTGATGAATTAGGAATTTCGCTTTCACTATTTTTAGATAGCTTAGTTAAAGCTTCATATGAAAGTTTGCTGGGTGCATGTCGTTACGGGTGAAGGACTTGTCTGCCATTGTGTAGGAGAGTTGCTGTACTAGAGAAGCCTTTACCGAACTTGGACTGGTAACTTTAAGTGTTACGAGCTCCGCTAACTGTCAGGATGTTTAGATATTACTCCCTACATCCCAATAGAAGTCCACTTTTCTTGTCAGTCATGCAGATTGTCCACATTCCAGGAAGGAGGAATTTTTTCCCCAAACATGTTATAGTGAACCAAAAGTGACACCGGACCACTTTTACCAATCGCAGTAAAATTCTTATAATTCTTTTTTCTATTCTCCAATTTTTTTTAAAAGATATTCTTCAAAAATTGACAAGGTAATTCTAAGGTCCCACATGTGGTTCCCCCAACAAATACTAAGCAGTTCGTTTTTTCAACCCACTTCTTAATGATGGTGTAAAGTTAATCTATGTTTGGAATGTTGGAAGTAAATCCAGATTTTGCAGTATTTCCTGATTGCATTATAAGAAGACTGATTTCAAAGACCTAAATTCTGGTCTTGTTAGGCTCTTGACCCATGAATAGCTAGCTATAACAAGTGCATGCTTTCCGTAGAGAGTAGTGAAGAAGATTACCTTTTTTTTTTTTTTTTTTTTTGATAAGGTAAAGGTTTTATTGATAAAAGTACCAAGATGGTACATAAGATTACATCAGGATCAGACAACACCTATACTAGCATACTTTCAGTTACAAGTGAAGAAGATTACTTTATCATCTTTAAGACATAAACTATCTGCTCTCTGCAGAGAGACCAGAGGATATAGTGTCTCAGTTAAAGGAAGAAGCTTCTTACAGTAACAAGACCTTCTGCAATAGCTCATGCTTCCATAATATTTTGTACTTCAGCTATAGTAGTAACATTTACATTATTCTCTTATGACTCACAGCTAAATAGTTAAGCTATTCTGTAGCATAGTGTTATTTAGTTGTTGATAGTCATGCATTTCTTTTGCTATTTGCCTGCATAAACTGCCATATATAATTTCTCTTCTTATGTGATCTGCGATCAGAATAGATTCTGAAGTCTCAAACACACATCAAAAACTAGACAAGATGATATTACAACTGCCTTCAAGCAAAGATGATAAGGACTCGTCTACTGTTGCAACTAATGCAACATCAGAGGCAAGTTAGATCCCATTTCCCACTTTTTGTTCTTTACCAAATGATTCTATCTGATCATGTTCTTTCAAGAGAACATAATTGAGAAACCAGAAAATTTTCTTGGTGGAGGAACAAAAGTCTTGAGATTTATTATCTTAGCCATAAAATATTAGCATTCTTTCCGAACTTTGACTTGTCTCCTCTTGTCTAATAAATATCTATCTCTTTTCTAATTATTATACTTAATGAGCTTAAGATCTTTGATTGACCTGGAATTGATTCATTTGATTTTTCATCGTATAATCTGTATGTTCAAGAGATCTTATGGGAAGTAATGTATCACGCATTTAGAAATTAAATTACTAAGAAAATACTAACACATCATGGCAGAAGAAGGTTTCAATTTCCCATAAACACTTGTGATATAAAGAGGGATGAGTGAGTAGTGTTGTGAATAATAAATACCCCATACTCAAAGGACAGAAGGTTTTTTATGAAGAAAATGTTGTTTAACTTGCCATTGGTATGGCGCCTTTAAATGGGATGAGGTCAGAAAAAGCAATTAAAAAATGGAGTGAGGGATAGCTGAATAATATTCTAAAAAACATAGAGCTGTATCTTTGATGCATCAAATAAAAGATCAGGTATCTGAAGCTTGACAAGATGATTCCTTTCCATATATATGCAGGGTTTGCAAGTAAATTGATCTGTGGTAGTAGTAAAGACTAAAGGGTTGAGCAAAAAGAGGTCACTAATTGATGAAATTGTCTTACAAATGTATTGCTGTGACCGCATTAGAGTAGTCTTATAAGGCACTTATAATTTATATGGTGCAACTGCCGTATTTATGGGAAGGACATCATTAAATAGATGAAAAAGTTCTTGTCTAACAGTTAAAGACAATTTTCGAGCAACATAATTCAATGATAAAATAGCAGGCGTAATCAGAGTCGGACCTATGTGTTATAGTGAGGGGTCACCGGACCCCGTAAGCTTCAGCAGAAATTCTGTATATGTATATGTATATACCTTAAAAATAATTAATTTAAAATACATGGTACCCTGAACACTAAAAGCCTTTAGGGGGCACTGATTGAGCAAAATATTATGCCCCCATCGTATAAAAATACTGGGTCCGCCTCTGGGCGTGATCCTCTTCTCAATTCTTGTACTTTGCTTGGGATTAATTGGGTGTGATAATATGGGGTCAAATGATTTAATATTTTTCTTTTTATTTATTTAATGGTCTCTTGAATATGGGTTGAGCTTAAAGAAAGAAGTAGGGATTCATATAGTCGACCCCAACTTGTTTGAGACTGAGGCGTAGTAGTTGTTGTTGTTTCGTGAATAGAGGGCGATTCTGTGCTTGTTTTATCTTTATCTTATGAGACCCAATCTGGGTGTACAGTTAAATCATCATTAGAATCTAAATTTTTTTTTTGATAAGGTAAAGATTTTATTAATAAAGGTTCCAAGATGGTACAAAAGGCTGCATCAAAAGAAGCCAAGCACTTACAACAGAAAAACTCCAGTTACAAGTTCCCTATCGACTCCAAATACTGATCCACACTCTCGACTAAATATCTTTTACACCAAAAAAATAAGTTTGCATACCATTCTTTTTGATTCTAGAGATGTGAATCCTCTTTTTCTCAAAGCAAGCATTGTTTCTTTCTTCCCAAATGGTCCAGAAGATGCATAAAGGGATGGTCCTCCATAGCTGTTTCTTACTTCTTATTGTCTTCTGCCCTTGCCAGCTAACCAGTAAGGATCTTTTGTCTGAAGGCATAGTCCGAGAAACACAACACAGATTCAGGAAAAGCTCCCAGCACTGTTTAGCAATTTTACAATGGATAAGCAGGTGGTTAACTGTGTCTTCTTCAGATAGCACCTGTTAGTTAGTCTGAATCCTCTTTTCTGTTTATTGTCTTGCATTAGACAAGCTTCTCTGGTGGAAAGTTGGCTACCCACCCAAAACAAACCACTTAGGTAGGTGCTCTGATTCTCCATAACATTTTCCAAGCCAATTAGAATCAGAACGATCAGATTGTTTCTGTTATAACAGCTTTTGACAGAGTATTGCATATCATTACTTGCTGTCCAAACCAAATGATCCTCCTTGTCTTCCTCTATCATTGTTGTGCTCAACAATTGGAGTATTTGCCCCACTTCTTCCATCTCCCAGTCATTAAAACCTCTTCTGGAGTTAATTGCCAGCTAAGAGAGCAATTATATAGATTTGGAAATCTGTTACTTAAGCTCACATCCCCCACCCGTACTTCAGTCCAGAATCTAATTTTACTTCCTTTGCTAACAGCCATCTATCTGTTTCAACAATTTTCTGATTTTAGCCCATCATCACTTCTATGTGAGAGGCAGAAAACCCACAAAACTTATTCAAGAAGAATATTAAATAGTGTAACAATTCCATCTCCTAGATGTAAATTTCAACTAAATTTAGTGTTGACTTTGGGTAGCTGTAAATAAATCGTAATTTTAAACTGTACATACTCTTCTCGCTATAAAAACAGGCAATCGTTGAGATAAAATTATACAACTGGAGGGTTCTCCAGATGGTTGGAAGTCATTCTATGTCAGTATATAGTATGTAGCTAAACACCTGTAACACACTTCAATTTTGAAGTCCTTAAGTAGTTGCTGTAATTGTTCTTATTGTCAAAATCTTTTAGACACTCTGTGCACCGAAATAAATCTATGCTATTGTTTTTCGAAAACAAAATAGTCAGCCATTGGATGGATCAGCTATAATAGTCCTGGCAGCATATGTGGATCTACAGTTTTCCACTATGGCATATCCTTTAGGCATATAAAAGAAAAAAAGTTAACTCTTCAAAGTAACTGTGAAACATAGCGTCTCCAGGATAAGCTTAGATTCGTTTTAATTGATGAGAACTTTTTCAAATTTTATTGAAACATGTGTTTTCTACGGCAGGCATTGAATGAAGCACTCTCTCAGCTACAATTCTTGTCCAAGATGGAAGCACTTTTATTACAGAAGAAGGCTTTGCTCAACAGGGATATTCCTGAAAGTCAGTCCAAAAGGGTATGCTTTCCAAATGATGATGTTGAATTTTCCTGGATCTTAAGTGCCATATATGCATAAAAATAAGATCGGCTGAGGTGCTGGTCACAGCCCTATACCCTGGGCATGAGACCTGCCTAAAAAATCCACACAAATTACCTTTTACTGGAGATGATACTTCTTATGGAGCTTGCTTGCTTGTAAGAGCCACTTGCTTTTATTGAGGCGTCTCTACAACCACATCACATCCACTTAGCTTAGCTTTCAATAGGGGATCCCTCACTAGTCGTATTCTATGAATTACTACCTTTGCACCACAGAGAATGACAAGAACAATAATATTTGATATGGAGGGGTAATTATACCTGATCTGCTGAAATGCCTGTGAGAAATAATACAAGGGAAAATATTCTACAATGAGCCCTATATATAATACGTGTTTTACTCCTATTACATATTGGACTAGAATTATTTACACATAACTATTTAACACTCCCCCTCAAGTCGGTGCATACAAATCATATGTACCGAGTTTATTACATATGTAATTAATACGAGGATCAGAGAGGGACTTGGTAAAAATATTTGCAAGCTGATCATTTGAGTTCACAAACTTTGTAGCAATGTCTCCTGAGAGTATATTTTCTCTGACGAAATGATAGTCAATATCAATGTGTTTAGTTCTCTCATGGAACACTGGATTTGACGCAATATGAAGGGTAGCTTAATTATCACACACAAGTTCCATCTGGCTGATTTCACCAAATTTCAACTCCTTGAGCAACTGTTTGATCTAAACTAGTTCACATGTTGCCATTGCCATTACTTGATATTCTGCTTCTGCACTAGACCGAGCAACCACATTCTATTTCTTGCTTCTGCCTAAGTTCAGGTTGAACTGACTCTACTAGAACCCCATTACTTTCACTATATTAGGTCTTATCCCCTTGTTTTAATATAAAAATATATAATTTACCATTGTGTATCTCCATTTGACAAGTTTCTTCTCTCCTTCTGTATCACAACCATTAATCATGGTGATCAAAGAAGTAAATTTGAAAAATAAATAACGTTGATACATCCAACACTCATTTCCTTACAAATAAGCATCAACTAAACATCAAAACCAATTATGCACGTGCTAGAGTAGGAAAGACAGAGGAGTGAATGTGAAGCGATCCTAGGGGTGGAAGAAAATGAGGATGATGATTTTTTTGACTTCTCCTAATAAAAAACAAGTAAGAAGTCCGGAAAAGGCAATTAATCCTATGGAGATTCTCTTCTATATACAAGTATATTTGGATCTGTTTTGCGTGTTTGAACTGTCTTTCACTTCGCTATATAAATAGGTGTTTAAGCTGAAGGTTTTATCGGAGTCTCTTTCAAGTTCTGCTTCAAAAACTGAAGAGCGCATTTCAGAGAACAGGTTCGAGCTTCTCTCTTTTGTCATTTCTACTCTCTCTCTCTCTGAAAATGAACTTCTAATGATATTTACTTTGCAATCACTGTGATCCTTACCTTCTCTCTCTCTCTCAATGGAAAAAAAGATTACAGAGCTTTTCTTCTGCAAATGCTTCAGTTCTGATCTATAACTATTAACTAAGCCATCTTAGATGGAGGGTTACTGAAAAGCAAAAGTGGAAGGAAAACTTAACATATGATACTTAGGTGTCAAATGTCATGTACCTGATAAGTCAAATCAGATCTCTATTTCAGAGCAATCTTGCAAAGGCTAACTAATACATTAGAGTGATTGCAAACATCATGGGCAAGACCAGTGCAAATTTTGTTCAATCATACTAATGTTTCTCAAAAAGAAAGTTACTGTTTACTGAAGTTTCTAGTCCAAGGGTAGCCTTATAATTAAGTTTTCCTATAATGGATCTGATACATTTAGCACTGTAAACTTATTAACATTTGATAGAAATACGCCCATACTGTTTTATTAAAGATAAGTTTTTCCTAATGGAAAATTTTGGATTTCCTATGGTAGGAGCCATCTTTTTTCCTTTTAGTGGGATTATCCAGTTCTTGTTCAAAACATTCTTAGATTTCATCCATTTCTTCCCTGCAGAATCCAAAAGGAAGGAGCTCTTAAGTTCCGTATAGTAAAAACTGGCGAGATCTCCCAACTTGAAAAGGTAAGGTTTCCTGGACGTGCTCCTATGGGACATTCTATTAACTGCTTGTAGTCAATTAATGTACATATCTGGGAAATGATTTGATGGCATAGCTGGATACAGATTCTTGCAAAATCTCTTTTCCTAAGCAAGTAATTGTCCACCTTTGATGTATTTCAAATTCTCTGCTCCGACGGGTGTTCTCCTAATTTCTTTCTACTATAATCATAGGGTGTTCTTTCCTACTGGGTCAAATAGCAAGTTAGAGAAAATATTTAAAATCTCTAATAGGTCAGTGAAGGCGTTAACATGACTATTTCATACATTTAAATGAGGCAAAGCAGAGTTAGTTTATACAGATGCATGGATTAACCAATAAATCCGAAGGGAGCCTGAGTATATATAATCCTATAACTATAAGCTCCATAACATAGCATATCTCCTTGTCTTAATCTTAATTTCCTGGCACACTAACAGTTATTTCTTTACTTCTTACTGTTTCTGAATCTTCATGTAACGAATAGAATGGGTCCTCAGATGATTTTGTTCATTTGTTCATCTGTTCTTTCATTTTTATTTTCCTTTTGAGTTAGACTCACAATTACTGGAAAGAGCCAACCGATGCTAACTTTTTCCCACATGTTTTCATGTCTCAGTGTCCTCTAATTCTTGGGATGGGATAAAAAGCTTTCACTTTGTTGATAATTTTCTTGATGATGAGATTGTACTCACCTGTTGAAGTATGATTTCTTTTCTAGGAACTTGAGGATGAAATTAAGGCACTTGAGAATCAGAGAGATGAACTTGAGGCAGAGCTCAAAAAGGTAGCTAATGCTTTATTTACCAAAAGTGGGTATGTCGTTGAGAATTACTCCGTGACCCAGGTCATTGAGAATTTGAATTATGGAACTCAAAAATTTTCTTGGGTTGTTTATGAACTTCACAATGCTATACTGTTAGCATCTGATCATCACTCTTATCACTGATCATGTTATGTCTCAATGAGTACTTCTTAGGTCAAAGTTGCATTGGTGTCTGCAAATGCCCGTCTTCACAATGCTAGGGAAGAAAGAGAGCAGTTTGATGAAGCTAATAATCAAATTCTTCAACACTTCAAGGTGAAGGTAGGTTGACGATGAAGCACTATGGTCAAGGAATTTATCTTATAATGAAGTTAATGCATAATTTTGTAGTCTGCAGGATGACCGTCTTATTGTAAGTTCTAATATATTCAATCCTAAATTCAGGAAGATGAGCTATCTAGATCGATGACCTTATATCGGGCAGAAGCAGATGTTTGTGATGCATTTATTAGTTTTTTGGAAGACTCCTGGACTTTTGAGTCCTCTCACATCCAACAAAAGCAGAAGCAGGTCAAGTATGGAGCTTTTCTGAATGTGTCTTTGGGTTCTTTTTTCTTTTTATCTGGAAAAAAGGTGTTATCGATGTTAGTTTGACTATTCTGGCTTGTTAAATTTCTGAGTAGCAATAAGAAAGTAAAATAGCTGTATCAGTATTTCGACATGCATTTAATGTATCCTTGAATAGTAGGATTTCTGGAGAATGTTTACTTAATGATGTGCTTTTCAAATGTCAAGTGATGAGTTGGACAAATGCGAAGATTATTTGGTGAACTTGGCAATCGTTGTCTTATCCATGTACAAGGTATGGCTGTTTCCATGTGGGGTGTCTAAGATTAATGCTTTCGATTGTGATATAATAGTGAAACTGAGTGTTATGAGAACCTTTTTCCTTTTCACTTAACAGGATGAGCTGGGCCCTTCTATTTCAAACATTAGGGAGCTTGCAGAAAATTTGAAACGGTATCATAAATTCACATTTTTTTAAGTATCCTTCTAAGGGGAATCGTGTTTCTAAATTCGGATTGCCAGGTCAGAGAATACGAACAATGAGAAGATGGAAACAGTTGAAGTGAAGAGAAGGCTAGAGGAGGAATACCTGAATGCAGAGGCTAAGGTACATGGATATTTATTTCTCTGACGTACTCTGATCTGTTCACTAGTCTCAAGAGCATGATCATTCTCCACCGGAAGAATATTTATTTTATATCTAACTTGTTATGTGTTTTTTCTGTTCTGTTCATTCTTCATTCTCTCTCTCACTCTCCCTCTCTATTTAACGTCAGTTGATGTTCTGTTTTATGTTTCTCCTAAAATTAATTTGCAGTTAGTTACGGTGTTCAGTGTAGTGGACGGCATAAAAAGACAATTTCATGGGCAAGACGGCGTGATTTCTAGGTGATGAAGTGTTTTACTTGTTTTATGTATGAACTAATGTTGGTTGCATTCTGTAATGACCCCAAGATTAATAACACGGCTTTTAACCAGGAAAGGTGATCAGAAACTGAAAGAGTTATTTGATACTCTTCAAAAGCTCGAAGAAGAATTTGAATCCATTAATAGACCAACGCTGGAACTTGAGACCCTAGCAAGGAAGGCTGAGGCAAAATCAAAAGGGACACTTGAAAGTACTCCTCCTTCATCTCCTAAGCTGCCAACAAGCGATGACTCTGCATGCTTTTTGGATGCTCTCCCACGAATCCAGACGCCAAGGGCTGACTTTACGTCCACTTCAGAAACTGTGGTACTAACACCAAGGCGATGGATGAGAGAGAACGTTGGAAGAAGTCTTTCATTAGCTATCAATCAGACAACAGGGACACTGGAGTCCAGTTTCAAGTCACCAAAACTTCGGAAAGGGAAGTCCTTGGATCCAGCTGCTGAACTGTCTAAGTTGAAGCTCGAGTTAGAACTTGAGAATGATAGTAGAATACACCCTGCTGAGGAGATTGATGACTGGGAATCCGACGTGATTGATAAAGAACGACAACATTTTAAATGAACTTTCCAACAACTGTCCACGGCTTTAAATATTTACTCTTTGGCTACTTTCTTGAGCAAAAAGTGGCCAAAGTTGGGGCAATTTGATACAGAATGTATTGTTGTAGCTCCTTTTTCTTTCAACACTGGACTTTGGGGATAACTCTGATTCACTTTAAATTGTTACACTTAGTTTTTATGGTGTTAGATGAATCTTTTGTACATAAAATGAGTTAATTTTAAGGTGTCCAGCCTGAATTTAGGTTTAACATGGATTCTTTCCATATACTGTCCTAGTGTCCTTTCTATAAATATATTAGACTGGACTTAATATGTTGAAGCGGTGGATTTGGAAGGAGTAGTTCTTCAGGTGAAAACCACCAAGGCGTGTGGTGAGATAATTGGGATCCCTCTACCTTAACCAAGAAGCCTGTTTGGGCTTTGAAGATTGAGAAATTCCTGGTAGGTAAAACTTTACTTCCTTAGTAGGTCTACTCGGTGTGAATCCAGATTATATGAGATTTTGATACTGGGTACAGTAAGCAAAAAAAAAAAATGTTCTTCTAGTGAAAGAAATTTTACTTAGGTGTCTGCTATTAAGAAGCTATACAGATTCTTTTGGAATGCAAAAGCTGAAGTAGGCGTTAATAGGAAGAGGGAAATGGAGACTTGGAGTTGGGCCAGTTGAGGAAAGGTTGTCAGTTGGGAGCGTGTCTACTTTTGAACTTTGTCAGATAAAGTCATGTGAGGAATCTGATGTGGAGTAGTAGCAGCCAGAGGCAGAGCTACAGTATTATCTACGGTTCAGATAAACCCAGTAAATTTTGCTTAAATTCTGTATTTTATAAGAAATTCAAAAAATATGTATAAATATTTATTTCGAACAAGTAACTAAAACAAACTATGAATTTGACGACAAATCCAAAATAGCAGCAGCAGTCACAGACAGCCCAGAGCAGAGAAGAGAAGCAGCTGGGGCATGGGTGGTTTCTACCTGTGACCAACAAGTCTATGATGAAATCAATCCAAATTATTTGCATATCTCTTGGTTCTCTCAAGTATTTTGTTCGATCTGTATCAATCAACAAACAAAATGTATGCTCACTCCATGTTTTGTTCTCCTTGTTATCCTCTCTATATGGGCAGTGTCATATTTATTGTATTTCATTTTCAGTCATACCAATAGGGCGTTTCGAAGTGTAGTTTTGGTGTTGTTTGGTAGGTGCTGCCCTTTTTCGGATCGTACGTGCATGCGTAATGCTTTATACACTGGCCTAATCTTTTTAAGGCAGTGGTTTAAATGCTTGAAATGGCACAACTTTTGGACTTTCGAATATAATAGCCAAGATCTTAACCATTGAAAGAAGTAGTAATTTTAGGGTTGGATTGTTAGAATGAAAGGAAATGAATAAGATTATTATAAATGAGTATAACTCTATTTTCTTTTTGATAACTGAGAAATTTCAAAAGGTTAGTAGGATACATTTCGAAACTCTATGGATAATGAGTTCATTCCTCTACTCTTCTCCATTTAAATACCAGTTCCATTTTTATTTATATCACAGTTCAAACCTGTAGCGTGCGCCTAATGTACACATCATTTGTCGCACTCTTACCATTCGACTAAAACCCGTGAGCTAGAATCATCTCTATTTAATAAAAAAGATGTGATTCCTTCTCTTATCTATTTTTTCTTTCTATCTCTCCAAACAAATCGAGTTTCCTAAATGTTTCAACTATATTACTAGTGTCAATATAGTAATCCAGTTTATCGGAAACAACCTCTCGATGATTGTTGTCGTTGTCAATAAAGAAACCTAAAAGTTAAACTTGTGCTCTTTCAAATTCATGACCTCTTGGCTATTGTCTTGTCAAACAGTATTACCTACAATTTTTTTAGTCTAACATATCAACCTAACACACACAAAAACTGATAAGAGAGAGGAGTTAAAAGGGAATAAAAACAAAGACCTCGAGCATTGGAAGCTATACCATTTTTATATGTTTGAATTCAACATTTCCAAAAATTGGAAAGGCAAGACATTGTACCCTATAAGCTATGGTAGTTATGAGTAGGGTTAGTAGTGTCAAAAGTTGACATCTCAAAAACAGTAAAAAAGTAATAAATTAAAAAAGGTTTTAAAAAGATACCCCATCACTGCTTTGACCTAGTCAATGAGACAATGAAAAATAGGAGCAGAAAAAGAAGAGATCCATAACAGAATTTGTTAATTTTTTTTTTTGAAGGTGCTAAAAACCAAGTGTTGAGGAATGGGCTGTTTCTTTTATCTCCACTGCAATATAATTGTTTCTTTAATCAAAGTTTGCTGCATTGGGGTTGTGGGTTTTGCAGACACAGGCCATTATTATTCAATTTCTTGCTCTCTGATTATTAAAGCTATGTTTTTTTTGGACACAAGTGCAAACCACAAATCCAATATAAGACCCTTTGTTCATGCAGCTCAGTCTATATAACTTTTGGATAAATTGTCCCACTTTGAAATTGAAAAGAGAATAACAATTACATTCAAGCTTCTCTATAATAGCTTTACTTGTTCCAAAATATTTTTTGATTGTTATAATAAAATACTGTTATAGAGAATATATGTTATAACATAATATAGAAAGTTGGTTCTAAATAAAACTTGACTGTTACAATGAAGTTTGGCCGTAATATCCCAATTCTAAGCAGGTTGAGTTAGCTATATGAATTCTCGGTGACCGTATCGCTCAATTTAAGACCGTCGTAATCTAATTTATAGAAAATTAATTTTCTAACACTAGAAGGAGATCCTTGGCGCAACTGGTAAAGTAGTTGTCATGTGACTAAGGGGTCACGGGTTCAAACCGTAAAAACAGTTTCTCGTAGAAATGCATAGTGCACCGGGCTGACTAAAATTCTCTACATTTTCTATAAGGAAAAAAAGTTCCAACAAGATTAAATAACTCCTTGCATATATTTGACTTAAAGTAAATGTACTAATTTGATTTAGCTAAAATTCTAGCTTGTGGAATTACAATGTACATTTTGCTCCCAAGAACGTTTTAAAGAAACAATAAAACATGTGATATTATTATCTCTTTTTTGGTTTTCCATTGCATCGCCTTTTCATTTTCCTAATTCATATTTTTCTCCTCCATAAATAAAGATGAAAACTGCAGAGAAAAAATTGGCGTAAGAACAATTAGAAAACGCCGTCTGTGGGAATCGAACCCACGACCACATGGTTAAAAGCCATGCGCTCTACCAGCTGAGCTAAGACGGCTAGATTATTAATTGATTATTCATTATTTTACTTATTGATTAATACCAGAATGTATGCTTAGTTTAGGAAAAAGGAATAAGTGAAAAGTTCAAAAATAAAAAAATAAAAAAATTGTTGAAGTTGTTTTAAACATGAGCTTCATTCATATTTAAATAGGTAAAAGTTAAAGATTTGTCAATGAAGTATTTTATTTAAAATACACCTTCAAACCAATCATTTCTAGTTCAAATACTCACAATTAGACTAGTGTTAGCAAATATTAAAACGATTTAAGGGTTCATCAATTTCATGCAGTGGGAAATTTTTTGCTTTTTATTTGACTTGCATTTTATTTTTCCTTTTTGGTCAAGTATTTTCCATCTATGTATTCTTGTCTAGCATTTTTATTGTCTACTTTTGAGGCCTTTAAAGCCTCTTTAACATACATTTTATATTTAATTCATCAAATTTAGCTGGCGTTTCGGTATAGATTTCGTTGAAATTTGAAGAAAAAAAAAAGAAGAGCTTTTGAAGATGAGATGAAACATAACTTTTGAAAATTAAAATTATGTTTGGACATGCATTTTATTTCAAAAGAATTTAAAGTTTTGTGAGTAGAAAACTTCGAAAACTACTCTAAAGCTGTATTTGGAATCCGGAAATTTTGTTTTCAAAATCTAAAAGAAAATGTTAAAATGTATAAACAAATAAATATTTGAAAATAATATTTGGAAAAAACACTCCCAAACTTTATGGCAAACCAGAAACTTAAGTAGTAGTGTGTATTTTAACCTTTGGTCACTGATAGTGAAAAGCAAAAATACTTGTCACTTGTGAATAAGTAGGAATTTGACCATAGAGTAGATGAAGTGAACCAACAGTCATATTATGAAACATAGATATAAAAATTAACCAAATAAATAAAAGAAGTCAAATAAACTTTTTTCCCTTTTCCTTTGGGAAAGGGAGTGGGGCATTGTTTTACTTGGATTTATTATCAGATTCAGAGGCATTCAAAAGTCTTTTTTCCCCTCTAATTTCAATGAAAATAAAAATTCACATATTTTTGCCCGAGCTTTGGCGAGCAGAATTATTCGATACGTATATTATAACAGATATTCCATAAACTAGTCGAGCTACACAAAAGCTGATCTGAACATTGTTAAAAACAAAAAGAAGCACAAAGCATTACGTGTTCATGCAAGGTCCCGGGAAGAATCGCACCCCAAGAGGATATGATGAAGACAATATACGATGATGCAAATATCAACGGCTGATTATACGGCTCGAACCTTTGATCTATAGATCACACGAAAACAAATTAACTATGTGGCTGGTTCCATTGCTCGATCCGAACATTACTGTTACTGGAAAAGAAGAAAAAAGATATAAAAGTTTCCGACACTTTCTACATTATTTATAAGCTTTTATGTCTTGGCATCATCTCCACTTTAAAGAACCTCTGCTCTTCCCTCTTAACATTTGCTCAGCTCCCCATAAGCATCTTCACACTCCCACACACACTCAAAAAACAGTGAGAGAAAACTTAAGACTCCTGTCTTTTGCTTACATTAAATGGCCACAAATCCTTCTTCATTCTCATCATCTAAAATCAAGAATGTAGATGAAGAAGATTACATAGATATGGAAGTTAGTTCTTGTACAAGTTCTTCTCCAAAAAGTAGAGAATTTGAGTTTCAAATGTCTTCTATTTCCAATGACAAAGAAATTACCACAACTTCACCAGCTGATGAACTCTTTTATAGAGGCAAACTCCTCCCTCTTCATCTCCCTCCAAGGTTAGAAATGGTCCAAAATCTTCTTCATACCTCAAAGTTAGAAACTTTTCAAGAAGAAGAAAGATTTAGCATTAATTCCAAGAATTTGATTAACAGACCGTTGTGGTCCGACCCTAGGCATAGCGACAACTTAGTACATCACACTACTTGTTCTACTGCACCTTGTACTAACACCAGTACCCCATTTGAGTCATGCAATATTTCCCCCTCAGAATCTTGTAGAGTAAGTTGTGAACTCAATCCAGATGAGTATTTTTTTGAATGGTCAACTGAATTCAGTACTTTTATTAATAACCATCCAAAGAAAACTTGGTCCAAGAAACTTAAGTTAGTTAAGCAATCTTTAATTAGTCAAAAGATTAAGGCTTCAAAAGCATATCTTAATCTCAAATCTTTGTTTAACAAGTCTGCCTGTTCAGATGAGACTGATCAACAAGTTTTTAGTACTAATGATTGTGAAAATAAGTATATTAAAGTATGTAAGAAAACCCCATTTGGCCATATTGGAAAATGTACACAGCCAACATTAGCTAATATGATAAGAAATATTGAAAAAGAAGGGGTTGAAGATAATGTAAATAGTCATAGGAAGTCATTTTCAGCAGTAATTAAAAGACATTCTCCAACTAAATGTTTGTCTTCTTCTTCATCTAATGGTTCTTCTTCTTCATCATCATCTTTTTCATTGAATTCTAATGGTTTTTATGAGTTGAATTTGCTTAAGAGAAGTAGTAGTGCTAATACAGAAATTGAGGGTTCAATTGAGGCAGCTATTGCTCATTGTAAGAAATCTCAAGAGCTTTGTAATCCAAAGAGGAGATTGATTGAAGCAGGGATTAATTCAATGTCAATTTCCAAGATTGCAGCCAATGAGGTTCAAGAAAGACCAGATCTTTGCAGATTTTGAATAAGTTTTTTTTTTTTTTTTTTTTTTTTACTTTTAAAGGATATTATAAAATTCCTCAAAAAGAAAAAAAGAAAGTTTTGGAGAGGAATGAATCTGTAAAACTGGTTTCTTACTTGATTTTGCAGATTATATGTAATTAATTCATTGTTTTTAGTGTGTATAATTCCATGAGCCGATGTAATCTTTTCTTATTCTGGTCTTCCTAAATTATATTGAATCATGTGGCTGCATCATCTAAAAGTTTAAACGGTTTTAAATATATATTTTTATTTATTTTATTAATTATATCTTTAATATACCCCTCAGTGATAATTGATTCGTATAATCGTCTTAGTTAAGGACTTACGCTACTAGAGAAAACACACTTTTCTTTACTTAATTGTGTTTTCAATGGAGGGGAATCTTGGAGCACAAGTTGTCTCTGTATGATCTATAGGTTACGGGTTCGACGTAAAATCAGCAACTAATGCTTGCGTCAAGGTAAGTTGCCTACGTCATACACCCTTGAAGTGCGAACCTTCTCCAGACCCTACGTGAACATGGAATACTTTATGCATTGAATTGCCCTTTTCAATTATGTCTTCAACAAAGTTTAGATAGTTTAATTCAATATTGTTGTTAGTTGTTCATATACATTCATGCTTTAAGGATGAGTGAGAATTTTATACAAGAAGAAGAAAAGGTGGAAATGGACCTTTGCACTAATTTAGATGATGACAACCTTTTTATAATAATAACAAAGATTGTGACGGAGTGATAAGTAATTTTTTATTTTTATTTATAGGTTTCAAATTAGAGCTCAGGATATATAGTCACCTTTGTTAAGAAGCACTTTATGTCCAATACGAGACTTCACGGATCCGATTTAATCAAGCGTTAATGCGGGTACCAGATGTCGGTTGAGCAGTGACGAAGTCACATGATCGCAAGGGTGATTAACTGACCACCTTTTATCGAAAAGTTGCACGATGTATATACGTAAAATATTACATTTTAGTGATATATAACACATTGAAAACCCTTTATCGAGAACCATTTTTTCACTTCTTTCAAGTTTGAATACCCTTAAAAGAATTTCTAACTCCGCCACCGGTGAGAAACAAAACAAAAACCTTTTTATAAGAAGTGATAAACATTCTAGTAGAAAAGGGTACTATAGAAACTACATCTTTTTAGTAGATAGTGGGCTTTTTACAAACATCTTTTTCCACAACTAGATTCTGCTCTACTTTTTCTCAAGGTTCATTAATCATTCAAGTGCTATGGACTCTGCCAATTTAGATTGTACTATTGTACAATTAAGTATAGAAATGAGGAATCTCTCAACTTTTACTAAAGGTAAAGTGAAAGCTGTTATTTTTCCTTTTTACAATATAAAAGTTTGGTTCAGAATATTAGCATAAAGTATTCAAGTCCTTTAAAGAAATTTTGGTAAAAGACTGGGTAAAAAGAGTAATTTGAAGGATTATGACCCCCACCCCAACGTGCAAAGGAAAAAAGTTAGGGTTTTTTCACTTTTAGTTCATATTAAAAATTATTTATATTCAGTAGTCGAAAAAGTGTATAAAATTTATATTATTTTTATATATGGCATATATATTATATATACAGAAAATATACATTTTTCGGCTATTATTTTGAGAGCGGCTATACATTGTTATTTTTCCAAAAAGCTAAGAGAGAAAGTATTCTGTGGTTTCAACTAAAAAAAGCAGCTCAATACACAAGACATTTTGCATTCATTCAGTATTCGTAGAAGGACTTCATTCCAAAAGATGTGATGTAGATAACCTAATTTTAATGCAAGCATCAACGCTTGTAATTCTCTCTTCCATTTCCTCTTTCGGTCTCTCTCTTTATATATATATATATATATATAGGTCCCAAGAAAAGCAATAAAAGGGTTATGAAATTAATTTTCCAACTTAACTTCAAATACGCTTTGGAAATTGGCAACATACTGTACATTTATTCTCTTTCATTATTTAGAGTTAAATTTATATCAGCTAGCATTATTTCCTTAAAATATTTTACTCACATCTAAAGTTTACACCAATCAAATAAATATATTGCGTATGTTTTACATAGATTGATGTTATCACTATTTCATATTAATTAATACATTTGCACTATAATTATCACGTAACATTAATAAATTAATATAATTTTTTGTAAGTAGATGATGCTACGATATGTTAAATACAACAAACTCCTTATTTTTCATTTTATATGCACTCTTTCCCTTTTAGTTTATTTCAAGAAAAGTGGTACATTTTTATATTTAAAAAATAATAATATCATAACATATTTAAAATTATAAATTCTAAAAATATTTTTGTTATGTATCAGAAGTCCTTTTTTCTTCTTTAATTAAATACCGTCGCATAAAATGAAACGTGAAAAATAAAACAATGTAGTACGTCAACAAACATGCGGGGACCACTTGATAATGACAAAGATAATCTTAAAGATCTTCATTATTTCATGCTTAAGCCTCCACTGACTTGACTATCTGTGACACTTAAAATTAAGGTTGATTGTCTAGCAAGGCTATTTGATAATAGGCACAAAACAGCCTTCAGATATGCACATTTTAAGATGACTATCATTACAATTACTATCTCTATTATATATCCTAGACAATTGCCTTTGGCCATCATCATTTCATATGTGAGCATACCAACCATTTTTTTAAAAGGCGGGGGCGCAAGGCGGGTCATTTTACGTATGTTTTAGTGAGGTGTAAACCCCGAGGTACGGGGCGGGCGTAAGCTCATAGATATTTAATTTTTAATATTTTATAAAATAGTATAATTACAGTAAATATTTATAAACGGGTAAAATTGCATAAAAATTAAAGAAAACTATAAGTATATGAAAAAACAATATATAGATGTGCTCCATCCCCACAAAAACTAGTCAAAACAATCTATTATACGCTACTTAAAAGCACAAGTAACTTCAGTCGAAAAGAATAAAATTTTCTACATGGAGGAACAAAAATGATGACTAACCTGCAATTTGAACTTTGAACTTGCTGCTATAAAGGAGAATGAAGTTCTCTTTGTATTTACAACAACAACAACAACAACAACAATGACCCAATTAAATCCCACTAGTGGGGTATGGGGAGGGTAGTGAGCACGCAGACCTTACCCCTACCCCAGAGAGATTGTTTCCGAAAGACCTTCGGCGAAGTTCTCTTTGTATTTGTTAAAAAAAAATTGAATATTTGTTGCTTTTGGGAGATAATAACAGACTAACGGACAAGATAAAGAATTGGGAAATACCATGAATTAGGGCTTCAATCAATAAAAAAAGATCTTGACTTTTAAATTTAATACATTTCATATCTTTTTTAAAACTTTTGAGTAATTACCAAGCTGAATTTTGAGAATTTGGGTATTATATGAAGGACTTATTCAACAAATTTTATTTTAATTTGAAAAAGTCTATGGAGCTTACACTTCACTAAAAAACGCGCCTCAAACGCCCGGGCATACGCCCCGAATTGCTGGACGTACGCCTCTTGAGACTTTCGCCCCATACCATCGACAGGGCGTTTTTGGTGGTCCTCGCCCCCGGGCTCACCCCCAAAATGCCTTTTAAAATACTGCCCCCAACAAACACTAGAGTTCTATTCAAATTAGAATTATTAGAGCAAAAAGACAGCTTGATGCATTAAGTTTTCATTATGCATGGCTTTGAAAAAGAGGGATCATATTGTGTCTATTAATCACATTCTTATCTTATTTTTCTGCAAGTTATTTTCACGGCTTGAATTCATGTCGGGGGCGAATTTAGGCTCAAATTATGAGGCACGTGAAACCATGATCTTTCAGTCAAGCAAAGTGTTTTATGTACATATTTATGAGAATTGATCTAATATTATTTATTTGCCCTTATGCTCTAAGAAGGTTTGATGGTGCACTTGGTTAAATGTTAATATGTTTACCCAAAGGACGAGGGATCAATTCCAGCTAAGTACTTTTTTCCCTCTTTTTTAGTGGTGCACCCATATTTTAAAAATTCTAAATTTGCCATCTGCTCGTGATCTCCTAATCAAACGGCGGCAGTTCTTAGAATTGTGCCAAGATTCTCCTTCTTATTAGATTTGTTAGAGAACCAAACAGAAAAAGAAATCAAGAAGAAGAGACAAACAAAGAGTATATCAAACAAAGATTGAAAGATATAAGATCATGTAATGACGTGACCTTGTTTTGGCCTTATTTGGCCTTGTTCTAAGAGGCCTTGGTGGCCAATTTGAAACCATAAGAATTGAGAGTTGCTGGCCAAGTTATAACCAAGCAACTCCAATTCCTTTGATTATAAATTGAGCCGATTCTGGCTCATTTGAATCGCACCAACAAGATTTGAATTATTCATTTCTTGTTTCTTCTCCTTCTCCTTTAGTAATTAAGATTATTTTGTAAGAGAGTTGAGTGTTGGAAAACACTTGTGTGAACCCTTATTTGGAGTGATCTTGTGAGGTTATTCTCTTGGGGTATTTGTAACAGATAAATGATGAAAAATTAGAGCCAAGGGCTTAAAAGTGCATTTTTCTTGGGTATGCATCTGGGGTGAAAGGATACCGACTATGGTATTCTGATCCCATGGCACCAAAATTCATAATTAGCAGAGATGTAACCTTTGATGAATCCTCTATGTTACATTCTAGAAAAGAGTCTTTTAGTTCTTGTAATACAGATAAAGGGAAAAGTATAGAGAAGAAGGTGGAGGTTGAGATTGGCATTCCTTCTGAGCCAAGTTTATCAACTTTGGAGCAAAATACAGTTGAAACTCTTGAAGTTCAGCCAGAAGCTGAAATTCCTGAAATTGAGACTCCTGAAGTTGAATCGGATGAAGAGGAGTATTCTATAGCCAAACATAGACCAAGAAGAAAAAGTAAACAACCATTAAGGTTTGGATATTATGTTGCATTTTCTTTTTCAGTTGCACAGGAAATTGAAGAAATTGGAGAACCATCAAAATATTCAGAAGCAATTTTTGATACTGACTCAGTCAAGTGGCTGATAGCTATGAACGAAGAAATTGAATCTCTCTACAAGAATGGTACTTGGTCTCTTGTGAAGCCACCATCAGGAAAAAGAATTGTTGGTTGCAAATGGGTCTTCAAGAAAAAGGATGTCATTCCAGGGGTTGAAGATTCGAGGTATAAGGCACAATTAGTTGTAAATGGCTATAGTCAGGTACAAGGAGTTGATTTTAATGACATTTTCTCACTTGTTGTTAAACATAGCTCTATTCGTGTTTTGCTTGCCTTGGTTGCCATGTATGATTTTGAATTAGAACAACTTGATGTTAATACAACTTTATTACATGGCGAACTTGAGGAACAAATATACATGCATCATTCCGAAGGATTTAAAATTGAAGGAAAAGAAGATCACGTTTGCTTGTTAAAGAAATCCTTGTACGGATTAAAGCAGTCTCCAAGACAATGGTATAAAAGGTTTGATTCCTATATGTTGGGTCATGGTTATTCGAGGAGCATGTATGATAGTTGTGTTTACTTCCGAAAGTAAAATGATGGTTCATTTGTGTACCTATTATTATATGTTGATGACATGCTCATTGCTGCTAAGGATTTGATAGAAATTCACAATTTGAAAAGTCAGCTGAAAAGTGAATTTGAGATGAAAGATTAGGGAGCAACTAAGAAAATCCTTGGCATGGAGATCAAAAGAGATTGAAAAGCCAATAGGCTATTCCTGACCCAGAAAAAGTACTTGGAGAATGTCTTGGAGAGGTTTGGCATAAAAGATGCTAAACCAGTTAGTACCCCTCTTGCTGCTCATTTTAAGTTATCAGCTGCTCTGTCCCCGCAATCAGAGGAAGAAGAGAGGTATATGGCACATGTACCTTATTCCAGTGCAGTTGGTAGTATTATGTCTGTAATAGTTTGTACACGTCCAAACATTTCACAAGCAGTAAGCTTGGTAAGCCGGTATATGGCTTGCCCTGGTAAAGCATACTGGCAGGCTGTGAAATGGATTCTCAGATACTTGTGAGGTACTTCAAACACATGTTTGGGGTTTGGGAGAAACACTAACACTTTGGTTGGTTTTGTAGAATCAGATTATGCAAGCGATCTTGACAAAAGAAGATCACTAACAGGCTATGTATTCTACATTGGTGGTTGCGCTATCAATTGGAAAGCTACATTACAACATGTAGTAGCCTTATCTACTACTGAAGCAGAATATATGGAAGTGAACGAGGCGATCAAAGAAGCCTTGGTTAAAGGGTCTATTTGCTGAACTCAGTTCACACCAAGGTGATATTGCCATTTTCTGTGATAGTCAAAGTGCCATTCACTTAACTAAAGATCAGATGTATCATGAGAGGACGAAGCACATATATCAAATATCATTTCATCCGAGAAACCATTATTGAAGGAAAAGTCTCTGTTCAGAAGATCAACACAAGAGACAATCCTACCGACATGTCTACGAAGCCTCTTGCAGTTGTCAAGTTCAAGCTTTGTGTGAACTTGGTTGGCATTTATGAAGCATGATTTTTCCCACTGGGAATTTCTTGCAGAGAAGGTGGAGCAAATTTACTATATTAGCCAAAATTAGGCCAAGGTGGAGATTTGTAATGATCTGTACTTGTTATGGCCTTGTTCTAAGAGGCCTTGGTGGCCAATTTGAAACCATAAGAATTGAGAGTTGCTGGCCAAGTTATAACCAAGAAACTCCAATTCCTTTGGTTATAAATTGAGCCGATTCTAGCTCATTTGAATTGCACCAACAAGATTTGAATTATTCATTTCTTGTTTCTTCTCCTCCTCCTTTAGTAATTAAGATTATTTTGTAAGAGAGTTGAGTGTTGGGAAACACTTGCGTGAACCTTTCTTTGGAGTGATCTTGTGAGGTTATTCTCTTGAAGTATTTGGAATTGATTAGAGTATTTACTCTAATTTTATACACTCTTTTGTACTCTTGCTACTATAATGAAATTGCTCTTCTCTGCTTGTGGACGTAGATCTCCTTGACCGAACCACGTTAAATTGATGACTTCTTTATATGCTTTAATTACCGTTATTATCAACTTGCATTGTCTTTGTTATTGTCATTACAACATTGTTTGGCTAAATTCCGCATTACCCGGGTTCCCGATCCTAACAAATCAAATGGTCATTGGATGTTTTCGTTAACCGATGGAGGAAGCTCAGATGAACTTTCATGTACAAACAAACTCAAAATATGACAGGTGATGTGGTCCTAATTTTTGATATTGACAAATCAATTTGAATTCCTCGTGTTTTAATAGGTCTAGAAATAACAAGTATTACATAGAAGCAAACAAAATGTCAATAAATATTTCCGGGATTAATAATAATCATCAATATCAATATTTAGGTTCTCAATTCCAAGAAAATAAGGACTGGTTATTTGCAGTATTATTTTCCATGTTGCTTTATATAAATCTGTCTCAGTATAATATTGAAAATTTTAATTTCTCTAACACTGGATGTTCTTTATGCTTTCTAGTGGCATATAATTAAGTATATGATAAGACTAAAAGACTTGATGGGTTTATAGAACCTTAGCTTTATGTTTCGATGATCTAACAAACTTACTGTCAAAGAACCAGATAAGGAACCTGATACACACTTGGCACATAACTTAATCAATGGACTCAATCTAATGGGAGTTGCTATGACTTCAGAAGATAAAGAATCATATCAAGAACCTGATCCCCTTGGGAACCCTGACAACAGTACGAAATCAACTCTCTACAACTGGAAAGTGACTGCTTGCACTGTACACACAAACAATGCAGCACAGTACATCATTCACTTCTCATTGGGAAGGACCATGTACCAACCAAGTGATTACATCATTCAAGTGATGTCATCCAAGTTGTATTAACAATAAGCATTACAACCAAACATCACTTGAACACTTGTGATTTCATTCAAGCAAGGCAACCATTTGATAATCAAGTTTTCAATTTGCAAGTGCAATCAAGAACAAAGTACAACACTACTACGGACCAACTCCTACAATAAGTCTATTGTATGTCCTTAATTGAGTTATAACTTTGTAATTGTTCTTTATTGTAATTCCTACTTTGCTTATCTAGAAGCATTAATTAGGAACCCTTTGTAAACCATAAACCTTTAGTGTTTGTGTCGTGACTAGAGTTAGTCATGAGTTGAAGTCTTTGTAATAGGTGTATTGTAAAGTGACTTGTAATAAGTGTATTACAAGTTAGTGAGGGATTAAGAGTTTAATTCCTAGGTTGTATAGGTTGTAATATAAAATTTGCTCATAGTGAAGTTGAAATCCTACTAGTGTAGGTCGTAGTTTTTGATCCCCTTGAGCATGGATTTTTCCACGTAAAATCACGTGTGTCATTTACTTACAGTTGCATTAGCTTCTTCTGCGGAAACTGTTATAGGACCTGATCTATATATACAATTTGTTTGACTCATATATTCTATCAACTGATATCAGAGGTGGTTCTTTCTATCAGGTTAACACCTAGAAAGGATGCTCATGGCTGCTCCACCAAACTTCGAAGAGGGTCAGTCCACTTACAGACCTCCTAGGTTTAATTGCCAATACTATGGGTGGTGGAAAACAAGGATGCATGACTTCATCATGGCTGAAGATTCTGAGATATGGGATGTTATATGTGATGGTCTATTTGTTCCTACAAAAAAGGTCGGAGATCCTGCTGTTACAGTGCCCAAAACGAGGAAAGAATTCAACGATGCTAACAGGAAAGCTGTGGAGAAAACTTTTCGTGCCAAGAAATTTTTGGTGTGTGGTATAGGCCCTGATGAATACAACAGGATCTCAGCCTGTCAACCAGCAAAAGAGATATGGGAATCTTTACAAACAACACACGAATGAACCACTCAAGTAAAACAATCTAAGATTGACATGCTCACCACTGAGAATGAGCTCTTTAGAATGAAGGATGATGAATCCATTCAAGATATGCACACTTGATTCACTTCCATCATAAATGAGTTACAATCGCTTGGTGAAATCATTCCAAGGAACAAGCTCGTGAGGAAGATTCTTAGTGTTCTACCCAGCTCCTGGGAGAGTAAAGTGAACTCCATTACTGAAGCAAAGGATTTGCAGGAGCTGACTATAGATGAGCTGGTTGGGAATCTGAAGACATATGAAATGAAGAAGAAGAAGGATAGTGAGAGAAGAGAACCCAAGAAGGAAAAGAACCCGTTACTCAAAGCTTAAAGCAATGACTCAAGTTGCGAGGATAGTGACATGACTTACTTAACCAGAAGGTTTCAGAAAATGGTTCGAAGGAATGGAGGCATACCAAAGAGGGGTAGTTCTAGCAAACCAAAGAATTATGACCTCTGTCATAAGTGTGGAAAGCCAGGGCATTTCATCAAGGATTTCCCTCTCCTGAAGAAAGAACATTTCAAACACAACTCTGACAAAGCATCCAAGAGGAACCCGGTGACTGATAAACGCTTCAAAAGAAAGAAAGCTGCCGACAACATTGTGAAGCAAGCTCTTGCTGCATGGGTAGATTCATCCAGTGAGTCTGAAGAAGAAAATAATACATGTGACAGTTCCATGATGGCAGTTGAAAGTGAAGCAAATGAGTATGACTCAATATTTGCTTCGATGGCTCAATCAGATGATGATGAAGATGGTGAAAATGATGAGGTAAACTTTCGGGATGTTCAGAGAAATCTGAAATCCTACTCTCCTATGAAACTCATGTCATTAGCTAATGTGTTAATTGATGCTTACCATAGTCTTGTAAATGATAATGATGCCTTAACTATGGAGTTAGGAGATGCTGAGCAAACTAGAGAGGACTTGGTAGTCTGTGTTGTTGATTTGAAGGAGTCAATAGATAACCTGAAAAATGAAAAGGAGGTTCTAAATGAGAAAATTGGTAGTGTAGAACACGAAAGAGATGATTTGATGGTGGTAGTGGTTGACTTAAAAGAAACCATTGATAATTTCAGTAAAGAGAAAGATGCATTATGGAGAAAGTTGCTACTATTGAGAAAGAAAGAGATGACCTCTTAGTGGTAATTGTAGACTTAAAGGAATCAATAGAGGAACTTAAGGTTGAATATAGGCTTGGAAATCCTGAAAAGGGGAAAGAAGTTGCAAGTGAGTCACATATTAAGCTTGTAAATGAGTTGAACATGGTGAAAGCTAGCTTGTGTGCCGAACTTGAGAAAAATAGAAAACTTCAGACAGACTTAGAAAGAGTGAAGAGTGATTTAGAAAAGTCACTTAAGTGGACCTGGTCCTCTGATGTTGTTACTGTCATGTATGTTAGCAATAGTGGAAACAAGCAGGGAATAGGGTTTCAAAAGGAGAGAACTCCTTATAACCCTCACAACAAGTATGTTACTGTATTCAATAATTTGCTATGTACCCACTGTGGGAACAATGGGTATTTTAAAGAAAATTGCAAAGCCAGGGTTCAGTCTCTTCAGAAAAACAAAGTTTTTGCTGAAAGGGGACCAAGTGCCACCCATAAAAAGGGCATGTTACCTGCATGGAATATAAGAACACTTATCCATCTACAAGGGACCCAAACTTGCTTGGGTTCCTAAATCTAACCCTTGATTCCTTGTGCAGGGAACAGTGAAAGGAAGCAGTCAACAATGGTTCATGGAAAGTGGATGCTCAAAGCACATGACTGGGAATACCATGAACTTCTTTTCACTAAAAGCCCTGCAAGGAGGGAGTGTATCCTTTGGAAATGGGAAAAAGGGGTACATTCTTGATGTTGGAAAAATTGGAAAATCTCTCACTCACTCAATTGAGAACGTGTACTATGTCAATGGTCTTAAGTACAATCTCTTGAGTATTTCTCAAATATGTGATAAAGGAAAAAAGGTGGAGTTCTTGTCAAAGATATGCACAATTACAAATCTCGTAACTGGTGAAGTGGTACTTGTGGCCAAAAGATACAAGAACATCTACGTTGCTGATTTCGAGTCCCTTCAAAGTGGTGATCTGAGCTGCTTGAAAGAAGTTGATGATGATGCTGAACTGTGGCACAAAAGGCTGGGGCATGCAAGATTTTCTCTACTG
The DNA here is from genome assembly GCA_005239525.1 of Nicotiana knightiana. NCBI lineage: Eukaryota > Viridiplantae > Streptophyta > Magnoliopsida > Solanales > Solanaceae > Nicotiana > Nicotiana knightiana. The sequence goes on along the minus strand of ML411107.1, from coordinate 212,859 downwards.
AATAAGCTGGTTCAGAAGGACCTGGTTTGTGGTCTGCCTAAGTCAAAGTTCAAAGATCACAAAGTGTGTGATGCCTGCGCTAGAGGAAAGCATGTGAAATCCTCGTTCAAGCATAAGAAGGATGTCAGCACCTCAAAACCACTTGATCTCCTTCATATGGATCTATGTGGCCCTATGAGAGTGCCAAGCAGGGGAGGAAAAAAATACATTTTTGTGATAGTGGATGATTATTTCAGGTTCACTTAGACTCTGTTCCTTAAAATAAAAGATGAGACTTTTGAAGTTTTTGTAGCCTTTGTGAAGCAAATTCAAGTGAAGATGGAATCAAAAGTAGCATGCATCATATCAGATCATGGAGCTGAATTTGACAATGCTAAGTCTGATGAATTCTGCAACGAGAATGGCATCACCCACAATTTCTCAGCTCCAGAACTCCACAGCAAAATGGAGTTGTGGAAAGGAAGAATATAACCCTTGAATACATGGCAAGAACAATGCTGATCGACAGTGGGATTGCTAAGAACTTCTGGGTTGAAGCTATCAACACTGCATGCTACTTGGTGAACAGATGCATGATCAAGTCTCTCTTGAACAAAACTCCTTATGAGTTGCTGAATGGAAGGAAGCCCAAACTGACTCACTTAAGAACATTTGGGTGCAAATGTTATGTTCTCAACAATGGAAAGGAACATCTTGAAAATTTGATGCCAAGAGTGATGAAGGAATTTTTCTGGGATACTCTTCTCAAAGTAAAGCCTACAAAGTTTACAATAAGAGGACTCAGTGTGTTGAGGAGAGTGTTCATGTAATCTTTGATGAGTCCCATGTCTCCTGTGAAAAGAGCAAGAAGGATGATCAAGATGGAGTGCCTCTGCTGGTTCCAAGAGAGGTCATTGATATGGAAAATGTAAAGGCAGACATGATGAGTCAAGTGAAGGAGACAGGTGAAGATAATGCAATATCTTCCTCATCAGCCGGAGGGGAACCATGTACTATAATTACAACCATTGAAGCTGAAGAAAGAGTGGTTGATGCAGTTCAAAGCAATCCATAAGTAGCAAATAAAAGGATATAAGAGAATCCGTCAGGCTTACCCAACTCCTCTATAAATGAAATTCAAGTGCCCAACTGGAAACATAATAGCTCCCATCCTCTCGACAATATAATCATTCATCTAGATTCAGGAGTTCAAACCAGATCAAAAGCCAGGAATTCATTTGCATTCTCAGCATTTCTCTCACAAATAGAACCCAAGAATATTAAGGAAGCCTTGAAAGATGCCGACTGGATTACAACCATGCAAGATGAGCTGCATCAGTTTGAAGGGAACAAAGTATGGCACCTGGTACCTAGACCCTCAGATCGAACTATCATAGAGACCGAGTGGGTATTCAGGAACAAGCTTGATGAGAACACTACAAGGAAACAAGGCAAGGCTAGTGGTCGTAGGATACAATAAGGAGGAAGGAATCGATTATGATGAGACTTTTGTTCTGGTTGCTCGTATGGAAGCTATCAAAATACTCATTGCCTTTGCATATCATATGGAATTTACTCTATTCCAAATGGATGTCAAAAGTGTATTTCTGAATGGTTTCCTCAAAGAAGAAGTCTATGTAAAGCAACCTCCGGGTTTTGAATGTCATGAACACCCTGAATATGTATTCAAATTGGACAAGTCACTGTATAGGTTGAAGCATGCTCCTCGAGCTTGGTATGAAAGGTTGTCAAAGTTTCTCTTAGAAAATGATTTTGCAAGAGGAAATGACAACACTTTGTTTCTAAAGAAACGAGAGAGGAACCTGCTCATTGTTCAGATATATGTTGATGATATCATCTTTAGGGCAACAGCTGATTCACTATGTGAGGAATTTGCAAAACTCATGGGAAGTGAGTTTGAGATGAGCATGATGGGTGAGTTGAATTTCTTCATGGGTCTTCAAGTGAAGCAGTCCACAAAGGGAACATTTATTAGTCAGTAGAAGTATATCAAAGAGATTCTAAAGAGGTTTGACATGGAAGCATCAAAAGTGATTGACACTCCCATTGCCACTACTACTCGACTAGACATGGATGGATCTGGCTCTTCTGTGAATCAAGCAATGTATAAAGGCATCATTGGATATATCCTCTATCTTACTGCAAGCAGGCCAGATATTGTATTCAATGTGGGACTATGTGCAAGGTTTCAGTTAAACCCTAAGGAATTTCATCTAAAGGATGCCAAAAGAATCCTGAGATATCTTAAGGGAACACAAGACCTGGTTCTGTAATATCCTTCATGTGACAATTTAATCTTATTAGGTATGCTAATGTTGATTATGAAGGTTATCTTGTGGACAGGAAAATCACATCTGGAATGGCTCACTTCTTGGGGTCATGTCTTATCTCATGGGGCACAAGGAAGAAAAATTCAGTAGCCCTTTCAACAGCTGAAGCCAAATATGTTGCTGCAGCCTCCTGCTGCGCTCAACTTCTATGGATCAAACAGCAGTTGGAAGACTTTGGAGTGTACACAGATTGTGTACCTCTTCTGTGTGATAACACAAGTGCACTCAACATGAAAAAAAATCCATCCCAACATAAAATAACCAAGCATATTGATGTGAGACATCATTTTCTCAGGGATAATGTGGAAAATGGGCTTATCTGTATGAGGTTTTGCAGCACAGACGACCAAATTGCAGATATCTTCACCAAAGCCCTGAGCAGAGAACACTTTGAGAGAAGCAGGCTGGCACTGGGGCTGATAAATTCTCATTGAGAACCCGATCCCTTCTATTTGGCTATGAAAGTCACATTCAAGTAAAATTAGCTAAGGCAATGCATGAATGGTAAAAGCAGGTTGAGCATTTTTTGAAGGACTGGTCGGAACCAGGTTCTTGTACCACAGGTTAGTAATCTTTTGTTTTTCTCATACATATTTCAAAAGAAACAAAAATAATGCCATGTCATCGCCCCTTTTCAGACCCTGTATGTCACATTTTTTCGTTTTAATCTTTTCACTTCCCTCTGAAACGTTGCATCTTCCCACACATCTGCCGCCGTTTCAGAACCTGTTTCTCTTCCCTTTATAATTTCCATTCACCTCATCAATCCTCATTATAACCCTCTCACTCCCAAAAACTTGAACGACCATCTTTGTCTTCCTCAGTCTCTCCAGAACTTTCAAACAAATCTTCTACCATGGTTGATGATCAAACAATCGCTCCTACCACTGAAGAGAAAACCCTCGAATCTTCTTCTCCCATAGAAAAACCACCAGTCATCCCTTCTTCCACCACTGTTCAAATCGAAAACCCTAAACCAGTTTCTCTTCTACTCTCCACCCCTCTCACTACTCACTCTGACTATACTTTTACTCTAACTGTTGAGAACTCAGAAAACCCTGAGAATGATAGCATCTCTCCCTTGTCACCTAAGATTCTCAAAGAGCAGAGTAAAGATGATACACCAGTTCCAGAAGAAAAGAGTAAGACTCCACCGGCAGAAAAGGTTTCATCGATTAGTCCTGAAGGTGCAAAGGTTTCTGAGGAAAGTTGATTAGTCTGCAGGTACTCCTGTCGCTTATGTTGTTACCCTCATGGAAATTCAAGAGAGGTAGGGCATAGAAAAATATGTTTTCCATTGCTGCTGAAGGAATTGTGGGTGAGGAAAACTCTGTTATGCCTGAGTCTCAAGGGGAAGGGACTCAACTCTTAGTGGAAGAAGGAACTATGGTACTCTTTGAACCATATGCACCGGAAGAGGCTACTGGGACCCCTCTTGATGAACCTGGCCCCTCTCCTGAGGAAACATGTCAGAAATCATCTTCCAAGGTCAACTTCGACCCTGCTCCTTCTCCTCACTTTGACGCCGAGCCGTTGAACGTAGTGGTCCGGTTATGAGGTCCAATGATGAAGAATATCAGGATGATGTTTCTCTAAGTGAACTCTTCAAAGTAAGAAGACCAATAGAAACTCCTGAACCCCTCGTAAGCGACCTACCACAAGGTTGCAGAAAAAGAAGGCTCTTGAGTCTGCGCTAAAGAAAAGTAAAAGGAGTAACAACAAGAAGAAGAAAAGGCTGGTGAATGATGGAGAAATTATTTGTGACAAGAATATCCCAGTTGTGGAAGTTGATTAGGAAGCCCAAAAGGACTCAAGTTGCTTGATCAAGAAGTCTCAGAAAAAGAAGAAATCTACTGAGAGTTCTTCAAAGAAGGTTGTTGGAACACCCAGTGAAAAGTCAAGTGAAAAGCCTGTGAAAAGGAAATTAGAATATGTGAAAGAACTCAGTTCTGTGAAGAAGTCAAGAAGTGGAAGTATGTCTGGTAAAGAAAGGTTGAGATATCAGAAAGTGCTATGGGTAGTACCTTTGAACCTGAGATATATGAGATGGCTGGTATGCGCCAAGTGCTTGAGATGGTTGAATTTCAACATTGGGGAAACCTATTCAAGGTAGATGTGCCCAAGATATATGAGGAAGAGGTTCAAAGCTTCTATGCATACCTCTTTACTGTTGAATCCAACCATATCTGTGCACTAGTGAATGGAGTAGACATTGTTATGGACTCCGCTGTGTTAGGAGACATACTTAAAGTTCCTGTTAAAGGTCTGTCTTCTGTTCCAGGTGCATGGGGCTCAAACTTTAGGCGTGCTATAGTTAAGGAGAGAGTTGTCCAGTAGGGGGAACGAGTGCATAAGAAAGCCTTTCATCCTGTTTATCAGCTGCTGTTTGCGTTGGTGAACAATGTATTGCTTCCTCGTGCTGAGAGGAGGTTCATCACATCCAAGGCTGATCTGTATCTGATGGAAGCACTGGATGAGTTCCAAATTATTAATCTGCCATCCATAATGATTGAGCATATGCAAAAGGTGGCATCATTCAAAGATGAAAATCACGGCCTCCCCTATGGATTTCTTCTCACGCATGTCTTCAAATTCTTCAATGTGCCTTTGGGACAAACTAAGATGGAGACCAAGAAGCAGACTTTCTCCTTGTTCAAATGAGCAACTTCTGCACTTGAAGAACTGGAGGACCCTGGTGCTTCTAGTGTCCCTTAGGCTAATCCTTCAGTGACTAGTGTCCAGTTTATCTCTCTTGGCAATATTTGGATGATGTTGTGGTAGTTGTTTTTGTTTTTCTTTTTGGTTTGTGGATGGAAATCACTAGTACTGCTCCAGTGAAAAGAATCCAAATCTACTTTTGCTGTAAAGGCAAATGCTTATGTTTTTGTTGATTAATGAAAACTCTCATTCTTTTGCTGTGATTGCTTATGTTTTTCTGCTTCTCTTTTCTATCATGTTTGTGTGCACACAAGTGGAATGAGTTACCTCGGCTAGACTTCTTTATGCTATTTACTTGTTTGTGTATTTTTAATGATTTCAAAAGGGGGAAGATAAATTGAAGGAGTTAAGGAAGAAGCAGAGTCTGATTAAGGGGAAGCACAATGTCAGGGAGAACTTGTGAAGTTCCTGTTACTTTATCTGATTTTTGTTGATCTGAATATGATTATCAATTTTTAAGTTTGTCATCATCAAAAAGGGAGAAATTGATGGGTTTATAGCACCTTAGCTTTATGTTTTGATGATCTAACAAACTTACTGTCAAAGAACCAGATTAGGAACCTGATATACACTTGGTACACAACTCAATCAACGGACTCAAGCTAATGGGAGTTGCTATGACTTCAGAAGATAAAGAATCAACTCAGGAACCTGATCCCCTTGGGTTCCCCCTGATAAACGTACGGAGTCAACTCTCTATAGCTGGAAAGTGACTGCTTGCATTGTACACACAAGCAGTGTAACAGTCACTTCTCATTGGGAAGGACACTGTATCAACCAAGTGATTACATCATTCAAGTGATGTCATCCAAGTTGTATTAACAATAAGCATTACAACAAAACATCACTTGAACACTTGTGATTTCATTCAAGCAAGGCAACCATCTGATAATCAAGCTTTCAATTCGTAAGTGCAATCAAGAATAAAGTACAACACTACTACGGACCAGTTCCTATAACAAGTCTTTTGTATGTCCTTAGTTGAGTTGTAACTTTGTAATTGTTCTTCATTGTAATTTCTACTTTGCTTATCTAGAAGCATTAATTAGGAACCTTTTGTAAACTATAAATCTTTAGTGTTTGTGTCGTGAATAGAGTTAGTCATGAGTTGAAGTCTTTGTAATAGGTGTATTGCAAAGTGGCTTGTAATAGGTGTATTACTAGTTAGTGAGGGATTAAGAGTTTAATTCCTAGGTTGTATAAGTTGTAATCTAAAATTTGCTCATAGTGAAGTTGAAATCCTACTAGTATAGGTCGTGGTTTTTGATCCCCTTGAGCGGAGATTTTTCCACGTAAAATCCTTTGTGTCATTTACTTAATGTTGTATTAGCTTCTTCTGTGAAAACTGTTATAGAACCTGGTCTATATACAGTTTGATGGACTCATATATTCTATCAAGACTATTAGTGAAAATTGAACCTAAAGTAATCTCAATTAGATTGTATCACTCGTATATATCTTTTTTTTTTTTTCATTGTGTCCTAGTTTTCATGAAATCTGCATGGATTTTAAGATATTGTAGGTTTTTTAGATATATAGTCATTCCAATTTTTATCCATTCTTGGAGTGGGATGTGTGAACAAAGTCCCACATAAAAAGCAGAAAAGAAAAATGATCTATTTATAAGGAGTTGAATACTCTTAGTGGTGTGAGACCTTTTGGGTAAAACGATAATATCACACCATATTAAGAGTATTTTTAGGCCGTTTTAGCCCAGCAACAATGTCTACGTACAATCATATTTTGTTGGTCATTAATTCTCAAAGAAGAAATAGTGAACATTAATTGAGAATCAGTTGGACCCTTTTGTTCTGTGTTTTATTGTTAATGTTCATTCTCTTTCAAAAGTTTTGAACTCCTTTAGTGCTGGAAGAACAGTTGAATTATGATCCTGGACAGTGACATTTCTTGCAGAAAAAAAAAGAAAAAAGAAAAATATATGTGCATGTATCTAAATTTAAAAAGGATATCAGCAGCTTCAAATATAATTGATCAGTAGTGGAGTATGTGGTGTAATTTCTTGAGGATAATATTTGCAATAACATTATCTAAAAACTAGACGTTCATCTTCTGGTACTTCATTATAACGTGGACGATATTGAGTCATGCAATTTAATCTTTTAGTATACTACAGCTCAAGGATGATATTATTGTGGAAAAATAAAAAATAATCAGATTTATAACTCGTAATTGAAAAATAGTCATATTCAAAGGTAATCGAAATTTAGCAAATTTTTCATATAAAGATAATTTGAACAACAACACCCTTAAAAATTCGAAAATATTTCAGCATAATATGTCGGAGTTCGAATTTATTACATATGAGCTTCCAGCATAATGTGCTGTAATTCCAACGTAATATGCAAGAGCTCCATGATCCAGCATATTATGCTATAACTTTCCGTGTGCCGAAAGTTTATTCGCAGGAACTCCATAATCCTGCATATTATACTGGAATTTTCCATGCTTCAGCCAAACAATGACTATTTTTCAATGACTTTGCAAATACTGACTATTTCTTGATTACCAGTTTAAAAACTAGCTAGCCCGTGCTATTTTCACGTTATAATTAGATTGTGTACTCAAGTCCAAAAGTTACCAATCTTGGAAACTAAAAGAAGTTTGATGTAGAAAAATGTCAATCACAAAGTTTATGACATGTCAATATTCTATCTCATGCTCCTTACACCAAAGCGATTGAAACCAAAACTGGAGACAAAGGAAAAAAAGTTAGTATATGAGACAATATATAGAGATTGGTTGTGATTGCAAACCATGTGGCAATAGCTTTTGGTATTTGTTTGGGAGCTTTTGGCTCTTTTAGTTTATCCCTATTTCAATTTCCTCAACCCACCAAAAATCAAATTTTCACCAAAAATAAAGGTAAGAAAATGTGGTTGAGTGCATTTAGGGAAGGTCTGAATCTTAGCGTCAAGTTCCCTAAACAACTCGAATCAAATTAGAATATAGTAGGAGTACAGAACATTTGTTTCCCTTTTTCAAACAAATGGTAGCAATACTATGAAGCTATAACAGTTTTATTATGTCATTAATAGGTTGTTCGCAAATATGCCATATGTATTATGATTCTTCTGAAGTTATACAAATTTTCTACAAAAAAAATGCCACAGAGCGTGTCACGAGATATGTAACTCCCAAAGGTTTGGTTGTTCGACAATTCAAGTGTTATGTGTGTAGAAGGGATGTATAGCTTTAGGCCTACATCTAAAAAAGATGAAAAACATTTGCACACTGAAGTAGAGATAATGTTTCCATGAACACTGAAGTTTGGGTCAGTTGCTGTCAAAATTCTAATTATCATGCCAAAAAATGGCTAATGATTATTGATGCCAAAGATTCTAAGAGATTGCACTTTTAACACTATGCGTCACCAATTGTCAAGAGACACATAAAAACATGACTGTTAAATCAAGAATGGGAATTTAAATTTTCAGGTAGACAGAAAGAATCCAACTTAATTATGTATTCATGATTTCTGAAGTGAATCCAATCACGAGGATTGATGATGATGTCACACATCTTATTGGCGTCGGTGTCTTGTGTGATAAGAATGTGCCACAAAACTAAGGTAAGTTTTACCGAGTGGCGGTTAGACCGATTATGTTATATGGAACGGAGTGTTTGTCTGTCGAAAACTCTCATGTCCAGAAGATGAGAGTAGAGGAGACGAGGATGTTGAGATGGATGTGTGGACATACTAGGAGAGATATGGTCAGGAATGACGATTTTCAGGACAAGGTAGGAGTAGCCTCTCTGTGATGGACAAGATGCGGGAAGCAAGGCTGAGATGGTTCGGGCATTTGAAGAGGAGATGCCCAGATATTCTACTGAGGAGGTGTGAGAAATTGACTATGGTGGATATGAGGAGAGGTAGAGATAGGCTGAAAAAGTATTGGGGAAAGGTGATTAGGTATCTATTTAGAAGGCCATAAAATTCCACACTTCACTTATCTTGCTCATATACTGCATTGTTTTTCACTAGGACAAAGCTAGCAGCCACTTACTAGTAAAATGCTCATAACTATGTTGCTCATATACTACACATAAACTAGAAACTACTGTATTGAAGCTTGAAGTGCAAGGATCAAATGCTATTACACAAGAATATACATGCTAATCGCATAATACAAGGCGCGTGGAAGAAGAAAGGGCAGCCCGGTGCACTAAGCTCTTGTTATGCACGGGGTCCGTGGAAGAGCCTGACCAAAAGGATTTATTGTACGCAACCTTACTTTGCATTTTTACAAGAGGTTGTTTCCACGGCTCGAACCCGTCACCTCATGATCACATAGTAACAACTTTACTCGTTACACCAAAGCTCTCCTTCTAGGCGTGGAAGAACTAAATAGCATATAGTTTCTTATACTCATCATCCGGGATTTCTGATTCAGACATGATCGATATGGACCGTGACAAGGACTTGCTACTCCGAGCTGACTTGCGCAAACTTCTCAAATTTGAAGACTCAATCCGGTGCATAACTACCCAATAACACAGTGTCCCTAGAGTCGTGACCATGATAAAAGTTCCCATAAAAGTTACTGCAGTTGCCATCCATCTCTCCTCTTTACCTACAACAACATAAGACAGTGCAAGAAAGGCTACAGACACAAATGCACAAGCCAACCACATTAGCTTGTTGATAATCGACATCATTTGCTTCTTGGCTCTTCTCTCAACGACCACAATTGATGTTTGAACCACCACAACAGCTAATGATATGAAGAGTGCAAGAGAGTCGAATATGAAGAAAATTGCAAAAGGGAGTTGAGGAGCAATATTTCCTTCTCCTAATGAGTATCCAGGAGGAATATGCTTACGGTTATCAACATATTGGCCTGGTAGATTAAATATGGCAGCAAAAGCAACAGTGGCAATAAGAACTGCGACGACTGTGGTGGAATTTATTGCGTTGTTGAGCCCTTCCGTGTGCATTTTGTTCAGACGTTTCGCTATGTTTTTCACTCTCTTTTGTGTTTGAAAAGTGTGCTCAAGCTGATTGTGAACGTCATGTTTTATGTCACTAACGGTTTGTTTCAGTTCTTTGGCTGAACGCGTTGGTAATACTAGCTTCATGTTCTTTGCACTTAGAATACCATGTTCCTTTAGAATTGTTGCTATCTCTGATTGCCTTCCTTTCTCAGCAATGTCAAGAGCAGTCTCACCAGATTTATTGATGGCGTCCCACTTCATCCGCTTGTCCTTTACCAATGCTTGAACAATCTGCATGAGATTATGATAGTTAGTCGACGATTTGAAACACTTCCCCTTACCAATACATGCTAAAAGTACATGCTCAACCAAATGTCCTACACAACCAAGTATTTGCATGACCTATGTATTTCCTTTTAATTCATTAGAATTCTGGGGTGCTAGTCGCAAAGCAGATGCTAAACCGGGACACTCTTTATAGTCATAAACTCTGCCTACTGATAATGGTAGGGGGTAAAACAATACAAAATCTTACATGTTGCATATTGATGGCATATCAGCACAAAAGTAAGCCTATGTTATTATCAACTTCTAATTACTAGAAATACTACTTATGTTTGCTTCTGGTGATACTGATAACAGATGTTTGCAGCATTCATTTACGTCTCTTTCCGAGAGTTCTAGAGTATATTTATTGGCATGAGAAAAAGAAGATAACATTATAAGAGCGACTAAGAAGGGCGTGCAGCTCAGGGACGAAGCTACACTCTAGTAATTGACCACTTATTGTCGAAAAATTATACCGCATATATAGGTAAAATATTAGGTTTTAGAGGTATATAACATATATTGAATACTCTTTGTCGGAGATTTTTTTACTTCTTTGAAGTTTCCTGGCTTCGCCATTGGTGCAGCTTACAACATTTATGTTGAGCTTTTGAAAAGAAGATTGTTGTGTGTGTTCATATGAACATTAAAAAACATGTAAAATATTTGACTCTGTGGCAATTATATAACATATGGAACTACATAACATACATGTGGCAAATAAGCTTTGAAGTATAATCTTTATTCAGACGGAATTACCACAGTTTGAGTATCAGAACAAAGTGTTAAGTTTTTTTCTTTCTTAAATCCGTGTTCAATCTGAAGGAGAGCCTTGGCGTAGCTGGTAAAGTTTCTGTCATGTGAGGTCACAAGTTCGAGCCGTAAAAACAGCCTCTTGCAGAAATGCAAGGTAAGGCTGAGTACAAACGCAAGTTTAAAACACATAAGAAAAATTACCTCTAGGCGGCCTTTTCGTGTTGCAGCATGCAGAGCAGTATTACCCTTTCCATCAATAATTGTAGCCAAAGAAGGATCTGATTGAATAAGCTCATTAACAACATCAACACTTTGTCCTTTAACTGCCATATGAAGAGCAGTTTGCCCCTTTTTATCTCTCCAATTTAAGATCCCTTCTTCTTTGCGTAAAAGTGCCTTTACAACTGCAACATGACCATTTCTTGCTGAAGAATGAAGTGCTGTTTTCCCATTGTTCTTTGGTATTGTGGCTAAACTGCTATTAGTCTCTAAAAGGAAATTGACCACATTAATATGGCCTTGTGCAGCTGCAGTGTGCAGTGCTGTGGAATTTGACTGATCAAATGTTACTGAAAGCTGAGGAAAAACTTCCAATATTACCTTCACCATTTCTGCAACAAAAATTCCTCCTTTTAGTATCTTGATCAAAACTTCATTACTAGTTGTAGTTACTACTAAGGATAAAAGGAAATATACTATTGAGGGAACTTCCATCATTTGTTTTTTCACTCATTAAGAGATTTTTTTTAAAAGAAATTAAGGTTGGTATCGGCCAACTTGCACGCACCTCGACCATTCCACCAACGCCGACGCACGATTTTCACCAAGAAATTCAAAATATAGAAAATATTAACACGCAAAGAAGCTAAGCGGATTCACACCTGATATACATACGTGACATTTTTTTAATCTTATATATAGAGTATAATTTTCGGTGAAGGGGGTTTAGCTGAACCCCATTTCGGCCACCTAGCTCCACCCATGCATCCACTGCTATCTGCTAGCTCCACCAATATAAGTATCGATTAACTCTGGCCACCAAAATTTACTAGTTTTTGTCTCTATTGGATTTGAACCTAATTCTTACGGTTTTAACCAACTTTATTGACCGTTAGACCACGCCAGTTCTGTTGTTATGTAAAATTCTATAAGTTCATAGATGACAGGATAATGAAAAAACACTTAAATAAATACTTACCAAAATCACCCTGTTTAGCAGCAACATGAAATGCATCATATCCATTTCTTGCCTTAATACTAGCTGATCCAATATCATAATATTTAATCATCTCCTTCACTAAAACCAAATGACCATATTCAGCAGCAACATAAAGAGCAGTTTCACCAGATTGATTCTGCTTAGACATTAATTCTACCAATTCTCCTTCTACACAGCCATTGGTTATCTCCAAAGCCAATTCAAGATTCCCACCTCTTACCACTGAATGAAATTCAGTGTCTCCTCTTTTTCCTGTTAACTGTTTTGTCATCTTTTTCCCAGAAATTTTTTGCTGCCCAACAGAAGATGCCATTTTTCTCAGGCTCTAAGCTGAAATATCAACAGTTTCTTGAAGTTTTCCCTTTTATGATATCAAAGTCTTTTGAGTCAAAATGTAACATGGGGTGCTCTAATTTTCAACTAATCTATGACATGGACAAAAAATATCTTTTTCGGACTAACACAATAAAAAGACAGTCTGGTGCGCTAAGTTACCGCTAAGAGCAGAGCTCGTAGAAGGATCAGACCAAAAAGATCTATTATACGCTGTTTAACCCTGCATTTCTGCAAGAGGTTGTTTTCACGACTAGAACTCATGAGTCATGACCCGCCGATTACATAACAACATCTTTATCAGTTACACCAAAACTTCCTTCAACCGCAATGGATTTTAGATAATGACATTAGTTATTATTAGGCTAAGTTGGTCCACACGTTTGGTCTAGTCATTTTCACTATGAGATATAAATGAAAAAAACAACAAGGACTTTCAACTAGGTAAGACAAAGAAAGTCAGCTAATTTCTAGAAAGCAATCAGTGATTTGACTTTATATAAATAAAAAAACAATGGTGAGTCAAATATTGAAAATAAACAAATTCAGATGTGTTTCCTATTCATATAATATTGAAAAATTGTGCACAGGATCTCCTTCTCAGAATTTGATAACCCAACTACTTAAAGAAGTGGTAAAGCACAATTGAGCACTATACAAAAGCAAAATCAAGAAGTGAAAATGGTTTCATGAAAACATGAAGATAATTGACAAGACAGGGATGGTGATTTGTACTCATCATTAATTGCTTAATAGTACAAGTACTACCTTATTACTCCTATCTCATTTATGTGCAATGTTTGACCGACATGAAATTTAAGAAACTAAAAAAAAAAAAAAACTCTTGACACGTAAGTTATTTACATGCAAAGTATAAAATTACTTACTATCAACAAGTAACTGAAAGTTATTTTTTTTGTTTCCACCCGATGTTCGGTACCTGCATTGGAGCCCGACTATATCAGGATTCGTTCCGCGTAGGGCCCCATTCGAGGGAAATCGCTCCCTACCAAGTATTTTTCCATACTCAAAGCTCGAACTCGAAACCTCTGGTTAAGAGAAGAGCAGTCTCATCCACTGCACCACATTCTTTGATGGTTAATTGAAAGGTATTGAGAGTTCTCTCTGTAATTAATAAGGTAAACTTTTGTATCATGGGGTTCTAAGTTCTAACAACTCTTATCATAAGAGTAAATGAGAAATTAAATAGGTTTTATATATAGACATACAATAATCTTTCTAGAACATACTAAAAACTTAAGCGTCGTCTGGTAGGGTGCATACGAATAATACTGAATATGGTATACTAGTAATGTTGAGGTCAATTATGCTAAAATTATTTCTTATCGATTGCCTGATTTGGTGTATTAAAGGTTTTGAAAGGACAGTTCTGCCTTTATAAATGTTTATAGATATATTAAAAATCATGGTGTTGCTAATGCTATATATAAGAATAATATCGAATATGATGTATAATTAGTACCAAATAAGGGATTAATAATACAAAAGCTGATACATGTATTATTTTCCTAATAAATCATAACTTGAAGACAAGTTATGCCGGAAGTAGTTATGCCAGAATTAATAATACTTGCATTAGTTATGCTGGAATTAGTTACCCTTGTATTATTTCTTATTGAATGTTTGGTATGTTGTATTAATCTTGAGATTGTCAATTTTATTGCTTTATCTTAGGATAACTTATCATGAGATTATTATTCCATCCTCTGCAGGTATAAGTTATCCCGATACTATTTTAATCTTAGAATAACTTATCCTAGAATTAATAACTAAACAAGGGATAAAGAGGTACCAAATTTTTATCCCACCATTGTTTTGGGAGAAATTCAAAAATAGCCAGATTTACAAGTGGTCATTCAAAAATAGCCAGACTTTAAAAAGTAATCGAAATTTAGCCAATTTTCATGTAAAGATAAATCTGAACAAAACACTGTTCAAAATCTGAAAAATACTTACAGCATAAGTATACTGGAATTCCATCATATTATACTGGAGTTCCAGCATAAATATACTGGAACTCCAGCATAATATAATGGATATACTGGAGTTCCAACAAAGTATACCGGTCCAGTATAATATGCTGGAAGTTTGTAAACAGGTGCTCTAATCTCCAGTATATTATGTTGGAACTTTTTGCGTGTTGGAGTTCAGCATAATATGTTGGAAGTTCATACATATGTGCACCGAATTCCAGTATATTATGCTGGACCGGTCTCTGTTGCAACAAAATAGTGACTATTTTTCAATAACTTGACAAACACTGACTATTTTTGAATGACCAGTTCGAAAACTGACTAGTCTGTATTATTTTTACGATTATTTTTTATCATCATCATACCAAACGACCCTTAAATGTACGGCATAAAATAGTACCGAGGGAGTAAATGTTTATCAAAATAAACCAAATATAACCAATTTTATGAAGCATGGGCCTACTTTACTTTAAAGACTTTTACAAGTGTGAACAAGTGTTTGACAAATGTTTACTACGTATGTGTTGAAAGGGACTTCCAAATATAGAAAAGGTTTCAGCTTTTGTGGATTTAAAAAAATGGTGACTTAATTACACACCCAAAATTAGTATGATTGGTTTATAGAAAGAGACAACATTAATGGTCAGTGTAAGACATATAATACTGAGTCAAGCCCGCCATTGTTTAAGGGCCACTCGTGGGTCCTTTGTATTTCACTTCAATTATTATGGCACAAATTATTATCAACACACGTACTACTATTATTTATATTATATAAATAAGTGATTAAAGGAAGGGTTGAATACCTAGAAAATCAAATAGGAGTAAGCATTGAATAAATGGCATAAACAAGACATCTTAAGATGAAAAAACTGATCCAAGATAAGAGCCCAGTAGAATTTAAATTCTACTTCTTTAATTTGGGACAACGATAGCGAAGACTGACCTTCTTCTCAATTCTGGGGTCGTTTGTGTTTACCTATAAAATGATACAGTTGAATGTATACGTGATTTATAGACAAACGAATTGATTTGATCCCAAAATGATAAATAAATTAAATAAGAATGTAAGACTTAGCGTAGAAATCGAGATAAGACAACAGAAATCTTGGTTCCTGGAGCAGAACTTCCGGAGACAATAGTAACGATATTAATAAGCAAGAAGATAAAGTGTTATTTAGCTTTGAACAATATATAGCATAAGTTAGTCAGAAAATTCGTGTCCCTTGCAATGGTTGTTGAACTCACTATTTATAGCTCCTCTTTGGGAACAAGGTCCTAGGATCAAACCTCTCTTAAATGACAATTATGAGGGACATTGAAGAATGTGTGACAGCAAGCTATGAATGCCATATTCTCTGTAATGGGCTACATACTTAATGCTATAGAATATTCTCCATTAAATGTTACCAGGTGACAACATTTATTTTGTCTTTGTGAGCAACATTCCCTTCGGGAACGAGATTGCTGCCCTCGAACTTGATTGCCATTCGCCTCACTTTCCATTTTCCTTCGGCTCCACGTGTCACTTTATTATGCGAGCATTTAATAAGAACATATTTTACTCTATCATATAGTCCCTTTGCTTTCCGGTGGCACATCCTTATGTAACCGGGAAGTTGGTGAAGATACCAATACCTTTCTTGGCGGAAAATTCTCTGACCCCCTCTGAAAAGTTTCTGATGCTTGATTAGACGCACATCTCTCCGCATTTAATGCCCCGAACACGCGTCATTCCATGATCCAGCAACACTTTTGTTGTTTCTCGAGGTAATCATGGCCACGATTTTAGCCGCCTAATTCTTTACATATATGCTTCAACCTTCTTTTTTTACACTTCATAATTTTCTAAACTCTCTCAAACTCTCTTTACTGAACTCACACTTATTTTCAACTTCCTTTAATCTTCTTCATCAGAGAAAAACCCTTACTTCCTTCTGATAACCATGACCTCCTCTT
Source organism: Nicotiana knightiana (assembly GCA_005239525.1). NCBI lineage: Eukaryota > Viridiplantae > Streptophyta > Magnoliopsida > Solanales > Solanaceae > Nicotiana > Nicotiana knightiana. Next base: position 196,270 of record ML411107.1, on the reverse strand, counting down.
CCAAAAATCGAGTTCTTCAAAGAAAAAATAAAACACCGATGATGTTTTTCCTCCTACGGTGAGCACCATTATCCCAGAAGGCTTACTACAACTAAGGACTTCAAAGAGAATTACTTCTCTTCTAACCCTCGGCATACGTATTGTCACCACTTTGTGGAAAATCCTTAGGTATGAATATGTTAGATACATCTGACTCGACTGGTAAAATAATATCTCTTCCCCAAAAAGCTTTTTTTTTTATCGACGCACAAAAAAAATATTTTGTTGCGAATGAACAAGATATTGAGGAATTGTCCTTACGTAAAATCAGAATTATTGATACAGTCCTTTCTACAGAAAAGTGGAATCTTGTGTTCCAATAGAAGCAAAAGTGATATGGATTATTCAAGAATCAAAGTCGATTTGCTTTATAAAAAGCACATGGGTTTTTGGTGTATATCCTTCTTCCATTCATCCTTCTAGCATCCCTATTGTGAAAGAAGACAGTGGTTGTCAAGATTTGGACATCATCGTTCCTGACCTAGAAGAGCGGGTAACCTTTTTCAAGAAGGGTTTTACTTATGTTTACACGTATCCCTTCACTTTAGGACCGGTCTCATTCAGCGGGGGAGGGGGGGGAGGCGGTTGACTCCGTTATCTTGGAGCTTTGCTTCCGTTACCAAGTCTTCTTGGCACAGGTAAACCCTTCTGTGTGGCGGACAGTTGCCTATATTCGGTGTCTATGCCAGGAGACAGGGGAAGAGTTATCCCTGGCTCGACTAATGAACCTTTATTCCCCCAATATTTTCCGTGGGGGAATGTTAAACTTCAGCAAATGTGGTCACCATGCTTTGCTCACCAATATGGACGATGACAATGACCATCGATGGATGGAGCGGTTCATTGCAGTTGCCACCAGGGACATCATCCGACGACAACTCTATCATTTCCTGAATCATAGAATCGTACTCGTAAGTTCAGCGTATGCCTTTAATTTTAGTTAAAGATTATCCCCGACTATTATTAATCATTCTTCTTTTATTATTTTAGCAACTCGGTGGACACCACCAAGAGATGAAGGTTTGAACCAGTGGGTCCAGAAGATTTTAGATGCCACTAGGCCTGAGACCTACCGGTGGAAAGAACTGGCCCTTAAATAGGAGTGGAAGGCCAAAAATCATGGTAGGTTGAACTTATCTTGTTTTTACTTTACGTATAGGAAAATTGGTTAACTTTTCTTTCCTATTGAGTTTAGGTCTTCCACAGGGCTCTGTTATCGTTCCCGAGGAGGACATTTTGGTTGATCCTGCTAATGCAGTGAGGTTGCTGCAGGAGGCTTTCACCCGAATGGGTGTCATCGGTCCTGCTTCCGGTGCAAGTTCTTCCTCTTAGGGTCCCGACTGGAGAACAATCAATAAAAAATGTGATGTTCCTCCGCGCCGAGGGAAAGAATAAAAAGGCAAAGAGCGCGTGCCCAAGTCAGCCGCAAACACTATGGTGATAGATGACGATGGAGGAGCTACTAATGAGGAAGATTCTCTACATAGAAGACAACGACCTTCATCGGCTCAAAAAAATGCTCAATCTGTTGAGCTAGTTACAGAAACCGAGGACGATGTCCAAGTGCTCTAGGGGAAATGTGATATAGTGGAAGATGCCATCTCTCGCTTCCTAGTCCCAATTGCTGCGCCCCGTATTTTGAGGCTGGGTACCAGATCTCTTTCATCTTCGGTTGATGAGAAACCAACAAATAGCACTGCTTTTCCCGCAGCTGCTTCTTAACCTACAACGCCATCATATTTATCTCCCTCTTCGCCAACTTTTCCTTCACCACTAGCAACTGCTACATCATCTCCCCAAGCTGCAGTCATCCGAGAGGAGGATTTCCATCTTCCCCAGTCCCTAGTTAATGGGAATTTGGGACATAACTATTCTGTCCCATTCGAAGATGAGGAGTGTTGCCCTCTCTGTTTCTACCGAATGCTACCTGTTGTCCCGAGCAGTGGAACTTGCTAATTATTTAAAGCCTCTGGCTTCAGAGAAGGATATGAAAAATACAGTCTCTTTAGAATGCCATGTACAGCGCAGCAGCGGTACGATCTTTGTTCCCTTTGTTATTCCTTTTATCTTTGGTATGGCAATGTTTTTAATTTGTAATTATATTTTACAAGCTAACTTCCTTGCTTCCGAGGGCCTCCAGAGGTTGATCCTTAACAAAGAAAACCTCACCTCCGAGCAAGATCAATTGTTGGACGAGTGGGATCAAATTGTTTCTTGCCTCCCGGAATTGGAAGCACAAGCCACTGAGGTCGTTGAGTTGGAGGCTTGGTTGCAGCAAAGCGAGCAAGCGATAGTGACTCTCGGCTAAGAGGCCACCCTGTTAATGGTACAATTTGAAATAGCTAAGGCAAAGTGGGTTGAGGTCCAAAATGTCATTCTTGTTGTTTCCGATCGCGAGGCCGCCTCTACTGGAAGACTGAATAATTTGGAGGCAACCTTGAACCACAAAGCTGAAGAAGCTGCAACTGCTGAGGAGAAGTATGCCCGGATGGAGGATAAGTATATAAAGGTCATGAAACATAATATAATTTACAATTACACTATCCGTAACCTCGACGTCATCCTCCAAGCCATTAGGTCTGAGAGGAATAACTTTTCGACCAAGGTTGACCAGCTTAAGAAAGAGATTCAACACCGAGCGGCTTCCCTCATTGTTGAAAAAAAAAATGCTCTATGTATAGCACAAGGAGAAAAACCCTAGAGAGGCCAAAATGGGTTTCATTTATTTTGATCCCAAGATCACTAAGGCTCGTTATAAGGCCCCGTAAATATTTCACCTAAAACCCGAGGTTTCGTAATTTCGGGGTAGACTTATGCGTTGTTGATAGTAGCGATTCAGACTTTTTGGGCTGAACAATGTGTTAGGGAGTTGATGAAATATTTTAGAAGTGTAGGGAATTTATGCGGTCCATTCTGCGGTGGAAAAATTGGTCTGCGGACCGCATATCGTCCGCAGAATGAAACAGTAAGCTGGGCAAAATTTCGGACCATTATGCGGTTTATTATGCGGTCGTATAATCGTTTTGTGGGCTGCATAATCCATACCCAACATGAAATTTTTCGGAGGAAAGTTCTGCGGTGCATTATACGACCGTAGAAAAGGTGTGCGTACTGCTGACCGATCACAGAGTGGGGAAATATTGCCTAGTTCAGGAGGGCCATTATGCGGCCCATTTTGCGAAGTGTAGAAGCATTATGCGGTCGCATATGTGACCACAGATCTGTGACGGGGCTTCATTGTTTTAATTTTATAATCCGACCCCCATTTCGTTTATCGAGCCTAAGGGTTCATTTTTAGGGGATAACTTGTCATTTTAGAGAGAGGAGAGAACTATTCTAGAGAGAGGAAATGGAGGGTTAAGGATTTCACTACTCTACCTTGATCGGACCTTGGAATTTCGTCGAAAGGAACTTGTTAGGGATTCAAAGGGGTAAGAATTTCTTTCCCCAATTCTTCGATTTCGGGTTTGGGGTTGATTATGGGTGATAAGGGTAGATTTATCACATGCATGAGCTAATAGGGATTGTGGGGAAGTTTTTGAACAATCTTGGGTAGTTTTGTTGTTGAATTGGTTGAGGAAAAGGTTGGTGTCATAGTTGTAACAACCCTTTCCATACGAATTTCTCTAATCGTGCTTGTAATTCTCCCCTCCTCTATAGATTGGCATTGTTAGGAGTGTTGGGACATTATTTTTGCATTACGAAAAGCTCTTTCGAGGTATGTTGGCTAAACTCCTCTCTTAGAATTGAATCCCACGGTATTCATGTAATTTATGTAAGTTCCGAGTTGTTCATTATAAAATTGGCTATTCTGAATAAGCTTGTGTTGAAAGATATATGTTCAATATATATCCCAAATGCTTTTATCATATTATATTATCATTTGAGAATGTATTCAAAGTATGTGCTGTGTTGTAAAAATGTTTCGACTTCAAGTGAAGTTCAAACGAAGGCTATTATGTCAAATTTTGTGAAAAATCTCTATGTGCCTAAGACTCTTAGGCCTCATTTGTTTTTTTATAAGATTAAGACGTGTGAATCTGAATACACATCTGAATATCAAGATGTATATTAAGATTAAGACATCTGAATCTGAATACACATATGAATATATTAAGATGTGTATTAAAATCATAATAGAAATAATTAAGACTGTTTGATTTTTAAGATCTGAATATTTAAAATTTATCTTTATTTGAAAATTGATAAACATAAAATTCAAATGAAATACTAACTGATCTAATATTCTATCAATAAAATATATAATTTTTTAAAATATGATAGTTGTTGATGGTGATGGCTAACGGGTGAATACCGACTAGAAGCGGTGGTTGGTGATAGTTTTGGTTGATGACAGTAGTTTAGTAGCTAGTAGTGATTGGTAGTGGTGGCGATTATGATTGAGGATGGTGGTGGTGGGTGGTGATAGTTAATAATGGCGGGTGGTGGTAGTAGTTGTGACTGAGAAAGATGGTGGGTGGGTGGTGGTAGGTTATAATAATGGGCAGTGTCGGCTGTGGTTGTTGATGGTGATGGGGTGGTTAGTTGTGGTAGTTAAGGTGGATGAGTGTTGATTGTGGGTGAGAATGATATATGGTGGTCGGAGTGGTGGGGATAGTGGGTGGTGATGGTCGATAATGGTGGCGGCATTGATTGAGGATGATTGTGGCTTGGTGGTGGTGGTCGTGGTTGAGTATTGTGGTCGTGGTGGTCGTGGTGGCATAGTGGTAGTTGATAACGGTAGGCGGTGGCGGCAGTTAATAATGAATATGTGATAGCATTTTGATGAAATTAAGTCTCTGTTATAGATCTTAATCATACAGACCTATTAAGTGGTTGTGAAGTAAAAAAAAACACACTTAATGATTAAGATCTGAATAATTAAAATTTATACTTTAAAAACAAACGCACTTAATGTCTGAGATCTGAATGATTAAGATTCAGACCTCCATTAAATGTAAACAAACAAGGCCTTAATTGCTCACATGTGTACATAAAACCTTGATTTGAAACGGCTTGTTGTTGTTGATGATGATGTTTGAAAGTGAAAAAAGTGAACATGAAATACAAAATACGGCCGACGTACCAAGAATGATTTATAATTGAGGTCACTAGTGCCAATGAAATGAAAAGATATGAAAGAAGTATGTAACGAGATGATTGGTAGAAAATAATAATGTCGGTCGGGTCGTGATCGGATACCATGCCACACACATGGTGGTGATTGTGCTGGAAATTATGATTCTGGTTGATGTCTCGGATGAGACGGCCTAGCCGATCTGGTCGTGATTGGACTCCGTGCTAAAAGTATGGTGGTATTGTGATTTGTGAACGGTGAAATATTGGTACTAAAGATCTCCCAACTTAAAATATGAAAATTTAGCTGAACACTGTCTTGGCCCTAACTTGAGGTTTGATGTTGTTTGAGGCTACCACTAATATTATGATTGTTCATTCTTGTATTATTAATCGTTCTATTGATGTCACGACCCAAAATCTATTAAGGTCGTGATGGCGCCGGACACCATCGTCAGGCAAGCCAATCATTAATTAGTTGAAATAAATTCATGTTTTAACATTTTTAAAATTATTACCTTTAACTTATTACGTAATAACTAAACAAAAATCCGTTAAGTAAATACGAAAGTTTAACATTCTATTTTTATAAAATACATCCCATACACATCCCAGAACTCGGTGTCACAAGTGCATGAGCAAATTCTAAGAATTTCACAAATACTACAAAGCTTGTCCGAAATACAAATTGGACAAGGAATTTAAAATGAAAATAAATACAATATGAGGGAGACTCTGTCAGCTGCGGATCGCCTCCGGATGATGTAGCTCGCCTAAGTCTCCAAACCAGCCACATCGCTATGAAAGTACCTGTGCAATAAAAATACACAACAAGTATAGCATGAGTACGAAAATAACGTGTACTCAGTAAGTATCTCGCCTAACCTCAGAGAGGTAGTGACGAGAGGTCTATTTGACACTTTCTAGAGGTCAATTTAGTATAATCAAGTGAGACACTAAGCATGAATGTCATATGCAATTTATTAAAATCAGGGATAAATAATATCAACCCTTCCACATTTAACACTTTAAAGCTTTGTCATTTCAATAACGAATAATCAAACATGGATGATTTAATCAATAACAAATAATCAACGGGAAAGAACAACTTCTTCCAAAATTTTAATAACTTTAAATCTCTGTCATTTCAGTCGACAACTTAAAATTTCCAGGCCAGTAATTAGGTAAAATCACATCAAATATGCAGTAAATATCATGCGCAAGCAATGCCGAAGGTCGAACAACGCGGATAAACAATAATAAACTGTGCATTGCCGAGGTTCAAGCGGCTCGAACCATATATGCATCTATCTTCCCCGCTCGCGAATCGATCATGCGACGCGGTTACACATAAATACAGGGTTATCCTGCTCGCGAATCATACATGCGACTCAGGCACCCATAGGTACACATATTCACACAATAAGTCCATATTTTTATCAAGGAAGCAGTTACTCAGGAAAATGGTAAAATTCTTCTTAAAGGAACACGAAAATAACATTTAAATCTTTGTTTTGAAATTCATTTGCCAAGTTTAATAATATTCAATAATATAACCTTATCAGGAACACAATTATCCACGGAGGAATCAATTCTCTTTTTTAAATGATTAAGAAAGGTACACTCTAGTCTTCTTAGGAAATAAATTAACGATTCAATAGCATTAACAGTCTAATATTATTGGCAGAATCACATGTACAACACGTAAAGCATGCTAGTGGGTCCTAGACTATCCGGACATGGCATAATAGTAGCTACACACGGACTCCCGTTACCTCGTTCGTACGTAGCCCCCGCAGATAGTAGCACATATTTAATTAGTTAACCTAGGGGGACAATTCCCCCTCACAAAGTTAGAAATGAGACTTACCTCGCTCCGAAATCCCATAACCGGCTTCCAAGCCCTTCCGACGACTCCAATAGATGCACAACGCCCCAAAACTACCAATTAACAGGCAACGCAATGAAAATTCACTCTAATACTCGTAACAAATTCAAATTATATAATTTCCCAACTCCGCTCAGTGAATTGACCAAAATGCCCTCGGGCCCACGTGCCCGGAATCCGAAATTTCTCGAAGATAAACTCTACCCATAGCCCTACTAGCTCAAATATACAATTTACTCTAAATCCCATGCTCAAATTCGTGGTAGAAATCCAAAATAACATTTCTAGGTTTTCTTCAAAATTCCCAATTTTCCACAATCTTTCATGTTTTAATCCATCATATACCTTGTATTTAACTTGAGATGAGTTGGAATAACTTACCTTGACATAGATGATGAAATTCCCCTGTGGAAGCTCTCCTAAAATCGCCCCATCCATGAGAAATATGAGAGAAATGGCCAAAAGTCTCGGTTTTAAAATATTCTGCCCAGGCCTATTTTCGCACCTGCGATCCAGTCTTCGCACCTGCGCTCCCGCAGGTGCGCCCAAACTCCCACACCTGCGGCTTCCTCAACTCCAGCCAAAACTCGTACCTGCGCCCCATTGTCCGCATATGTGTCTTCGCAGGTGCGAAAATTACATTGCACCTGCGCTCCCAGCCAAGCCAGCAAATCTCGCACCTGCAGCGCCAAAGCCGCACCTGCGGCTCCGTACCTGCGGTCAAATCCTCGCAGGTGTGGTCACACCAGATGACAACAATCTCAGCACTTCTTCAAACTCCAAACTTGATTCGTTAACCACCCGAAATTCACCCGAGGCCCCCGGGACCTCGTCCAATTACACCAACCTATTCCAAAACATAATGCGGACTTGCTCGAGGCCTCAATTCACATCAAACAACATCGAAACCAGGGATCGCACTAAAATTCAAACTTTAAGAACTTGAAATTTCATACTTCCCCATCCTATGCCGAAACCTATCAAATCACGTCCGATTGATCCCAAATTTTGCACACACGTCATATTCGACAGTACAAACCTGCTCCAACTTCCGGAATCGAATTCCGACCCCGATATCAAAATCTTCACTTCCGGTCGAATTTCTCAAAAACCTTCAAATTTCTATCTTTAGCCAAATGTCTTCAAAATGATCTACGGACATCCGAATTCACTTCCGATCGCGCTCCCAACTCCAGAATCACCATATGAAGCTATTACCAGGCTCAGAATCCCAAACGGACATCAATATCACTGAAATGCGCTTCAAGCCAAACTTAGGAAACTTCTTCAAAAATGCTGACTTCCACAATACACACCGAAATGCTCCCGGGTTATCCAAAACCCGATCCGGACATACGCCCAAGTCCAAAATCATCATACGAACCTGTTGGAACCTTCAATTCATGATTCAGAGGTCGTTTACTCAAAATTCCACCCTTAGTCAATTTCTCCAACTTAAGGCTTCCGAAATGAGAGTTTTCTTTCCAAATTAACTCTAAACTTCCCGAAATTCAACTCCGCCCACACCCACGGGTCATAATACCTGAAATGGTGCTGCTCAAGACTTCAAACCGTTGAACGACGCGCTAGAGCTCAAAACGACCGGTCGGGTCGTTACATTCTCCCCCACTTAAACAGAAGTTCGTCCTCGAACGTGCTAAGAACTGCTCTGGAGTTATCTGAAATTACTGTTTAACACCTCGCGAACCTGCCCATGCTACCACAACTCAGTTGAGCACATTAGCTTGATCAAATCTGAAGATATCCTCTTTTATCCATACAATAAGCTCAGAACCCAGTTCCAACACTTGAAATTCTCTGCCAGGCCTGTTTCTAATATACGAACACCGTATCAACTACCACACGATATACCAGAACATGACTGCATACCTTTGCTGAATCAGCACCATGCACCGCATAACCCATCATCTGACCACAATGACACTCCTTGAACCTTAATAGCCAAAATCTCACGAATCTGATGCTCCCAACACACCTTATCATATATATATACATCCTGCTATAATGCTGGTGATACCACCACAACAGAGGAGATGTGTAAAAATTTCTAACCCATTGCAGAGTTAACCAAACATTGAATATCTCCTCTTGAATAGAATCATCACCTCATTATGAACCGAATAATGGTAACTGTACTTTAATGTATTTCACATAATCTTATTGCACTGATCCCTGATGCAATAATCTCGTCTCACCCAGTATGAACTGCTCAGACAACAAATCACCCCAACCATGACCAACAGTCTCACATGATACCACATCGCGCCAATAGGACACAACTCGAACATGATACATAAGAAATGACTCAGGAAGGGACTACTCAACTCACACAACTAATATGAACTTTCCTCAGAAACTAGAAAGTAAAACACAAGAAAAATAAATATAGGAACCTTACTCAATATCACACTGTTGCGGCGTGCAACCCGATCCAAATAACATACTCGTGGCTGCGTGCCACCCGATCCCATCATAAAATTAACATAAGGAAATATACACAGAGCTGAATCGATCACTATTACAAATTACCGAATATAGATCACAAGCACGCTAAGTGCACAATACCATCCCGGGGAGGCTGATAAAGCCATATGCTACAAAACTTAAGCACAACTGAGGTGCGATATATATATACTCTGAAATCTCAAGAGCCCTCCTGCTCACATAACATCATCACTACGCTGAATCTTAACACATAAGAATTTCTCAAGCTGTTTCACAACTCACACGGCACAATAATAACCTTACATGAAATGAACGAAGATAGAACAACATCCGATATTCCAACACCCCTCCTTGAGGAGCGCTATACTGAAAGGAACACATCTGACTCATACGGAGCCCATAATCATATTTAATTCCATCCGCAAACATCGAGTCTACCTTGGTCGCACTGAACTAGGATAATAGCTTTATTTGAGTCCATATTAACCCACTTCCTCTCATAATACGCAAGAACGACCATCATAGCCGAGACAAACACCCCACAATCCACAACCGAACGCCTTCCAGGCATAAATCCTCAAATAAGTAATATTGCACTTCCTTATACTTGGTCTAAATCTTCAACCAATCAGGTGACTACATGTCACACTTATACAATCTTCCTGTGGTCACGCTCCCATGACCTTCCACGAGGTAACAAGTCTGCACATCCATACCACCGACCACACTAATGCCGCAAAACAGATCAAGAACCCATGACCAGGGTACAAAGCCTCTTTCACCGAATATCGATCTCAGGTGACACTGAAGATAACACCAGCTCACTCTGAACTTTCAAATCACTTTTTCTTGCTCATCCGAGCTCATGACATCCTTGTTAACACCGAACTGCAATCTCGATTCTTACTCCTAGTTACACACTGTTTACTGCACCTAACATGCCAATATGAGATTGCGCAAGAATTCCATCATAACTCCTGAACCACTAACAGGGGAAACACCTCATCATATAGAAACCTCTTACTTACCTCAATTCAAGAGAACAATAACAACACTCAAGTGAATTCTCACAATCACCCAACATGCAAATCCTTAAGTAGTGGTCTGAACCACCATAAATCTTTCGGGATCCGCCTACACCTGACATGCCATAAAACTCGAATGATCCCTCATGAAATCTATTACGACGGCCGACAAGTCCCGCACATACTGGCCCAAACCACATGCATAATTTAATTACACTGATGAAACTGATCACTGCCGTACATGTGCCATTTCAACCATGGCTAATCAATCTATCTTCTTTTAATCATCTTTAATTTCCTCAGGAATAATAGTAACTTCCTTCAACTCATAGCAACTCAACCTCACTCATCCCGAGTGACCTTGATTCACGAGACCATGCTGCCTAAATCCCGCAACCCATCTCATACCCTGATAATCTTTCTACAACCCGAAGTTTATTTCTCTCACTCCTCCAATACTATCCTGCACGCTGAAAATAACATAGAACACTCCAATTATTTTCCCTTTCTAAGGAATTATACTGCAAAAGCTCCACTCTTAATCATACTGCTGCCTGAAACCCTTAAACGCCGCATTCTTAACTTTCGAATTTATTAGGACCACTATTGAGAGTCACCCACTCTGACTGGCCCCGAATACAATCAACTCCAAGGCTCTTCTAGCATATGAACATCCTCTCAATGAAGTACATGACTAAGTCACTACCCTTACAACTCCCCTATGCCTTAAACATAAATTCTGAATCTTTCAAAGCCTAACCCTGATCCGACAGGGCCAACTTTTGCACACATTCATCAAATCCCACACACGATCACCATTTTACTCCTTTCCTCTTAGCTGAAATAACTTTCCAACACGCCGACAATCCGCAACCCTATGATAACACAATCCTGCAACCCAACTGCAGGTGGTGGGACTCCCCTACTTAGCCCAAAGCTACTCCTTGCACCACTCTAGACCCTGCTGGGATCCTTTCTCCTTTGTTAACATGATTTTTCTTAACCAATCCATCCAATTCTTCTGAATTCCCCTGTTCGCATTCCCTAAATACTCAAAGTCTCTAGTATCATTCACACATTCTGCCTCCTACCGAATAGCCACTAGAATCCCTCACAGAAACTTTCCAACCACACAACCGCTGACCTACTCACAGGAGATAACCTACCTGTGGAAATCACCAATTGACACCTTCCAATGACGCTGTACTGCACACTCTCTACAACATCAATACCCTATCCTGCGCCCTTCTTACTCTACCAACTTTACTAGTCTGTCCGCTCCTCATGGACGTCTATTAAATGCGCTACAACATCTTTAAATTCACCGCCACATTGCTTTCTTCTTAATTCATAACAACTCCTCCTTGTTGTATCCAACCTTTCGCTGAAATAACCCATATTTCAACTTAAGCTCGTAGACCCAATCGCCACCCACTAAAACTCTCAAACTTTCCTTCAAGATAGGCAGATGTCTTACCACTGAACTCCTGTGCTACGCTGCCACTCTCCCACTTGTTAATCTCATTCCTTTAAGCACTACCTGAACTCCTTTACTTACGCCTGGCCTTTTAGAAATTTAGCCGCCGCCTGACACTTCTCACATGCCTTCCTTCGTCGTATGCTGTCCAATTCAATATCATTCTCTGCAGCTCTTACACCAGTAGATCACCGCGACTTCAAACTTTTCAAGGATCATCTTTCTCGAGCTACCTTCATTAGAAATAACTATTCAGTCCTGAACCACCACGCACCACGATCTCTAACGACCGCATCTTCGATACTACTTCACAACACTCTGACCCAATGCAACCAAAGAAACCATAGCACCGACAGACTTAACACATTCCATTCGATCAATGACGACGATTTCACATCACAGGTGAATATTCTATCTTACTTGAAAACACCAAGTCTTACTGCTTTATCAATCCAAAACCTGACCATTTATATTCCAAATGCCTTTCCTCTACTGGAACTAAAATGCTGCAATCTCGAAATCATGCCCTGAGAAGACCTCCCTTCAAGCCATTCATCACCCCCAACATATGGGCAAGCATTCTATCATCATATCGACATCGCGCGATAACCAATCGTAAACATCATCACAACCTGAGCAGAACCTCAAGGCTCTCAGAAACACAGCTACTGAGCTGAAACATCATATTATCCTTCAATAGTGCCATAACAACAGCCCCAACCAATTACACATGGAAAACATCTCGCATCATATCCGTAGCACCATTTCAATTTCTCAAATTCCTGATTCATAGCAAGTGCTTCGCGACGTATAAGATTGAGCAGGATGAAACATAGGCATAAGCCTTAAAGGAATCAAATCACACGATGAGGAATCAAGAAGGGAAGTACTCCTAACAGCCCTGTAACCTCTCGAAGATAAGTACAGACGTCTCAGTACCGATCCGCAAGACTCTACTAGACTTGCTCATGACTCGTGAGACCTAAGGGAACCTAGTGCTCTGATACCATGTTGTCGCGACCCAAAATCTATTAAAGTCGTGATGGCGCCAGACACCATCGTCAGGCAAGCCAATCATTAATTAGTTCTAATAAATTCTTGTTTTAACATTTTTGAAATCATTACCTTTATATTACGTAATATCTAAAAAAAAATCCGTTAAGTAAATACGACAATTTAACATTCCATTTTTATAAAATACATCCCATACACATCCGAGAACCCGGTGTCACAAGTGCATGAGCAAATTCTAAGAATTTCACAAATACTACAAAGCTTGTCCGAAATACAAATTGGACAAGGAATTTAAAATGAAAATAAATACAATATGAGGGAGACTCTGTCAACTGCGGATCGCCTCCGGATGATGTAGCTCGCCTAAGTCTCCAAACCAGCCACATCGCTATGAAAGTACTTGTGCAATAAAAATGCACAGCAAGTGTAGCATGAGTACGAAAACAACGTGTACTCAGTAAGTATCCCGCCTAACCTCAGAGTGGTAGTGACGAGAGGTCGATTGGACACTTTCTAGAGGTCAATTTAGTATAATCAAGTGAGACACTAAGTTAGAAATGAGACTTACCTCTAATGTTAAATATGAGACTTTCCTCGCTCCGAAATCCCATAACCAGCTTCCAAGCCCTTCCGACGACTCCAATGGATGCACAGCGCCTCAAAACTACCAATTAATTGGCAAAGCAATGAAAATCCACTCTAATACTCATAACAAATTCAAATTATATAATTTCCTAACTCCGCTCAGTGAATTGACCAAAATGCCCTCGGGCCCACGTGCCCGGAATTCAAAATTTCTCGAAGATAAACTCTACCCATAGCCCTACTAGCTCAAATATACAATTTACTCTAAATCCCATGCTCAAATTCGTGGTAGAAATCCAAAATAACATTTCTAGGTTTTCTTCAAAATTCCCAATTTTCCACAATATTTCATGTTTTAATCCATGCATATACCTCGTATTTAACTTGAGATGAGTTGGAGTAACTTACCTTGACATAGATGATGAAATTCCCTTCTTGAAGCTCTCTGAAAATCGCCCCATCCATGAGAAATATGAGAGAAATGGCCAAAATCTCAGTTTTAAAACATTCTGCCCAGGCCTATTTTCGCACCTGCGATCCAATCATCGCACCTGCGCTCCCTCAGGTGCGCCCAAACTCCCGCACCTGCGGCTTCCTCAACTCCATCCAAAACTCGCACCTGCGCCCCATTGTCTGCATTTGCGCCTTCGCAGGTGCAGAAATTATAATGCACCTGCGCTCCTAGCCAAGCCAACAAATCTTGCACCTACGGCGCCAAAGCCGCACCTATGGCTCCGCACCTGCGGCCAAATCCTCTCAGGTGCGGTCAAACCAGATGAATACAATTGTCATGACCCAAAATCCCTAAGGTCGTGATGGCGCCGGACGTCAAGGTCAGGCAAGCCAAAACATTTATTTAATTGAAATAACTTTCCGATTTTAACATTTATGAAAAATATTTCCGTTCACTTTATTACATGATAATCAAATAAAAGTATGTTAATTAAAAACAGTGATTTAAAGATTTCACTTAAGAAATTATATCCCAATACATATCCCAGAACCTGGTGTCACAAATACATGAGCACTTTCTAAGAATTTATACAATCCTTACAAAGCCTGTCCGAAATACAACTTGACAATGAAATTTGAAATGAAATAAATACAGTATGAAGCTGACTCTGCCAGCTGCGGATCGCCTCCAGATGATGCAGCTCGCCTAAGTCTCCGAATCCTCCACCTTGCTATGAAAGTACCTGTGCAATAAAATGCACAACAAGTGTAGCGTGGGTACAAAAACAACGTGTACTCAGTAAGTCGCCCGCCTAACCTCAGAGAGGTAGTGACGAGAGGTCAAATTTGTCACGCAATAGGGTTCAACAATATAATATATGACAGAATATGGTGAAATACAGTAGACATGTAAGACAGTGAGCAGCGAATACGTATCAAGTACAAAAAATCTAGGTAACTACCGAGAATAAACAACAAAAGTACGCTTTCCTTTTTCCCAAATACATGTCAGGCCAATACAAATAAGACCGTACCAAATAGTAATGCGCACACAAGGATAAGACAACCGACCAGAGTCAAAGGAATATCTAATCACTGAATAGTCGTAAAGCTTCCCCCGCTCGCGAATCATACCTGCGACTCGGGTGCTGACACATTTATACCAAATTACCATAAATCTTCCCTCGATCGCAAATCATACCTGTGATTCGAGTGCTGACACACTTATATTGAATATTATAAAGCTTCCCCTGCTCGCGAATCATACCTGTGACTCGGGTGCTGACACATTTATACTGAATTACTATAAAGCTTCCCTAGATCGCGAATCATACCTGCGATTCGAGTGCTGACACACTTATACTGAATATTATAAAGCTTCCCCCGCTCGCGAATCATACCTGCGACTCGAGTGCTGACACATTTATACCAAATTACTTTAAAGCTTCCCTCGATCGCGAATCATACATGCAACTCGAGTGCTGACACACTTCAACACATTAAATCCATATTTTATTAAGAAAATAGTTTTCTCAGGGAAGTGGTAGAATCCTTATTAAAAGAAACATGAAACATAGGTTTTGAAATCGTTTGTTTTTGAAACTCATTTGTCAAGTTTAATGATATTCCACGATACAACCTAGTCCAGGTACACAATTATCCATAGAGGGATAATTCTCTTTTTAGAAGATCAAAAAGATGAACTCTAGCTTTCTTTTAAGTATTCAATTACGTATTCGATTATATTAGCAGTTTAATATTACATGCATGATTACAGGTATAACACGTAAGGCATGCTAGTGGGTCCTAGACTACCCGGACATGGCATAATAGTAGCTACACACAGACTCCCGTCACCTCGTGCGTGCTTAGCCCCCGAAGATAATAGCATGTATTGAATTAATTCACCTAGGGGGACGATTCCCCCTCACAAAGTCAGAAAGGAGACTTACCTCGCTTCGAAATTCCAATACCGACTTCCAAGCCCTTCCGATGAATCCAACGGACGCACAACGCTCTGTAACTACCACATAATGGCAAAGCAATGCAAATTCATCCTAATACTCACAACAAATTCAGATTATATGTTTTCCCAACCCCTCTGGGAGAAATGACAAAAATGCCCTCGGGCCCACGTGCCCGGAATCCGTAATTTCTCGAAGATACGTTCCACCCATAGCCTTACTAACTCAAATATATAATTTACTCAAATATTCATTCTCAATTCGTGGCTAAAATCCAAATTTACATTTTCTAGATTTTTCTTCAAAAACCCTAATTTCCTACAATTTCCCATATCAAACTTATGTAATGATCTTGTATTCAACTTGGAAATGAGAAGGAATCACTTACCTCATGATGCTTGGTGAAATCTCCCTTGAAAAGCTCTCCAAAATCGCCTAAACCATGAAGAAAATGAAGGCAATGAACCCAAAACTCTCGTTTTAAAACATTATGCCCAGGTCGATTTCCGCACCTGCGGTCCTTTCTCCGCACCTGCGATCCCGCAGGTGCGACCAAATCTCCCGCACCTGCGGTTTTCCTCAACTTCATCCCAAATTGCACCTGCGCCCCATGTCCGCACCTGCGGCTTCGCAGGTGTGGAATATCCATCGCACCTATGGTCCCCAGCCAAGCCAAGCCCACACTCGCACCTGTGGCGCCCATGCCGCACCTGCGGTCAAAGCCTCGCAGGTGCGGTTGCACCAGATGTTAGGAGCTTCAGCCCTTTTTCCAACTTCAACTTTGATCCATTAACCACTCGGAATCCACCCGAAGCCCCCGAGAACCTGTCCAATCACACCAACCTATCCCAAAACATGGCAGAGACTTGCTCGAGCCCTCAAATCACATCAAACAATACCGAAATCACAAATCGCACTCAAATCCAATTCTTTAAGAACTTAGAATTTCAAACTTTTACATCCGATGCCGAAACCTATCAAATCACGTCCGATTGACCTCAAATTTTGCGCAAAAGTCATATTCAACATTATGGACCTGTTCCAACTTTCAGAATCGCATTCCGACCTCGATATCAAAACTTCCACTTCTGACCGGATTTCCCAAAACCTTCAAATTTCTATCTTTAGCCAACTGACTCCAAAATGACCTACGGACATCTAATTTCACTTCCTATCACGCTCCCAATCACAGAATCACCATACAGAGCTATTCCCAGACTCGGAATCCCAAACGTACATCAACCTCACTGATATGCACTTCAAACCCAAATTCATGAAATCCTTCTAAAATGCTAACTTCCACAATATACACCGAAACGCTCCCAGATTATCCAAAACCCGATCCGGACATACACCCAAGTCCGAAATCATCATACGAACCTGCCGGAACCTTCAAGTCCTGATTCGGAGATCGTTTATCCAAAATTCCAATCTTAGTTGATTTCTCCAACTTAAGGCTTCTGAAACGAGAATTTTCTTTCCAAATTAATGCTAAACTTCCTGGAATTCAATTTCGACCATGCCCACGGGTCATAATACCTGAAACGGAGCTGCTCACGACTTCAACCCGCTGAACGACGCGCTAGAACTCAAAACGACCGATCGGGTGGTTACATTCTCCCCCACTTAAACCGGCGTTCGACCTCGAACGTGCTAAGAACTGCTCTGGAGTTGCCTGAAAGCACTGTTTAAAATTTCGAGCACGTGCCTGTGCTACCACAACCTAGTTTAGTACATTAGCTCGATCAAATATGAAGGTTTGTCCTTTTATCCATATAATAAGCTCAGAATTTATTCAAACATGAAATTTCTCTGCCAGGCCTAGTCCCAATATATAAGTACTGCATCAACTAGCACACAATATACCAGATCATAACTGCATACCTTTGCTGAATCGGCACCATGCACCGCATAACTCATCATCTGACCACAATGACGCCCCCTGAACCTTAATAGCCAAGGTCCACGAATTTGATGCTCCCAATGCACCTCATAACAAATATTCATACACCCTGCTATAATGCTGACGATACCACCACAACGGAGGAAATGTGCAGAAATTCATATTCAACTGCAGAGTTAACCAATCCTTGAATACCTAATCTTGACTAGAATCATCACTTTAGTATGAACCTGAATAATGGTATTTGTTCTTTAATATACACTTCACATAACCTTATCGTACTGATCCCTGGTCCGAAAATCTCGTCTCACCCAGTACGAACTGCTCAGACAACAAACCACCCCAACATGACCAACAACCTCACATGATACCACATCGTGCCAATATGCTATAACTCGAACATGATAATAAGAAACGACTCAGGACGGAACTACTCAGTTTACGCAACTAATATGAATTCTTACCAGAAAATAGGAAATAAATCACAAAAAAATAAATACATATTAACCCTTCTCATCATCACACTGTTGCGGCGTGCAACCCGATCCAAATAACATACTCGTGGCGACGTGCTACCCGATCCACACATAAACTTTACATAAGAAGATATATATACGGAGCTGATTTGCTCACTATTACGAATTACTGAATATCGATCACGAGCGCGCTAAGTGCATAATACCATCATGGGGAGACTGAGAAAGTCATAAGCTACAAAACTCAAGCACAAGTGAGGTGCGATATATATATACATACTCTGGATCTCAAGAGCTGTCCTGCTCACATAACGTCCCCGCTACGCGGGACCTCAACACATAAGAAATTATCAAGTTGTTTCATAACTCGTACGACACAATCACAATAACACATAAATTTGACGAAGACGGAACAACACCCGTTGTTCTAATACCTTTCCATGGAAAGCGCTCTACTGAAAGGAACATTCCTGGCTCACACGGAGCCCATAATCATATTTAAATCCATCCACAACATCGAGCCACCTTGCTCGCACCAAACTTAGCTATTAGCTTTTACCTGGGTCCACATTAACCCTACTTTTTCTCATAATACACAAGAACAACCATCATCACTGGGAATGACATCCCATAATCCATAATCAACTGAACCGAATGCCCTCCAGGCGAAAATTCTCAATTGAGCAATATTGCACTTCTTCACACTCAGCCCAAATCTGAAATCCATTAAGTGACTACATGTCACACTTTATACAATTTTTTCCCGGTCATGCTTCCACGACCTTCCACATTAAGCAACAAGTCTGCCCATCCATAACACCGACCACACTAAGGCCTCAAGACACATCAAGAACCCATGACCAGGGTACAAATCCTCTTTCACCGAATATCAATCTCAGGTGACACTGAAGATAACACCAGCTTACACTGAACTTTCAAATCACTTTGCCTTGCTCTTCTGAGCTCGTGACATCCTTATAAACATCGGACCTAAATCTCGATTCTTACTCCCAGTTACATACTGCTTCCCGTACTTAACATACCAACATGAGGTAGCGCAAGAATTCCATCATAACTTTCGAACCACCAATAGGGTGAACACTTCATCATATATGAACTTTTTACTTGACTCAATTCAAGAGTACCATCTCAACACACGAGTGAATTCCCATTATCACCCAGATCATGAAAATCCTTAAGTAGTATTCTATACCCCCATAACCCTTCCGGGATCCGCCTACACATGACAGGCCATAACACTCAAATGTTCCCACATGAAATCCATTACGACGGCCGACAAGCCCCGCACACACCGGCACAAACCATATGCATAACTTAATCACATCAAATGAACCAACCACTGTCGCAAATGTGCCATTTCAACCATGGCTAATCAATCTATCTTCTTTTAATCACCATTAATTGCCTCAGAAATAGTAACAACTTCCTTTAACCCATAGCAAACTCAACCCTCACTTATCCCGAGTGACCTTGATTCACGAGACTATGTTGCCTAAATCCCGCAACATGTCTAATACCCTTCTGATAATCTTTCTACAATTTGGAGTTTATTCCTCTCACTCCTCCAATACTATCTTGCATGCTGAAACATATCACAGAACATTCCAACCATCCTCATTTTTCTCAGAGATTACTCTGCAAAAGCTCGATTCTCGATCATACTGCTGCCTAAAATCCTTAATTGCCGCATTCTTAAATTTTGAACTCACTAGGACCGCTATTGAGAGTCACCCACTCTGACTGGCCCCGAATACAATCAATCCCAAGGCCCTCAGCACAGGAACACCTTTTTCAATGAAACACATGACTGAGTCACTATCCTTACAACTTGTCCGTGCTTTAAGCATAAATTTTGAATTTTCCAAAGCCTAATCCTGATCGGACAGGGCCAACTTTTGCACATATTCATCAAATCCCACGCACAATTACCATTTTACTCCTTTTTCCTTAGCTGAAATAACTTGCCAACATGCCGACCATCCTCAACCTCATGCGAAGACAATCCTACAATCCAACTGCAGATGGTGGGACTCCCCCACTTAACCCGAAGCTACTCCTTGCACCACTCTAGACCCTGTTGAGGTACTTCCTCCTTTGATAACACGATCTTGCTCAGCCAATCCATCCAAATCTTACAAATTCTCTTGTTAGCACTCCCTAAATACTCTAATTCTTTAGCATCATTCACTCATTCTATCTCCTACCGACTAGCCACTAGGATCCCTCACAGAACCTGCCAACCCCGCCATTGCTAACCTATCCCCAGAAGACAACCCGCCTTTGGAGATCACCCGCGGACACCTCCCACCGACGCTGAAATGCACGCTCTCTGCGGCCTCAATACCCCATCCTACGCCCTGCTTCATTTACCAACTTACTAGTCCGTCTGCTCCTCATAGACATTCATCAATGTGCGACAAATATCTTCAAATTCCAAGTTGTGTTTCCGCTCCCCCACTTTGCGACTGCTCGACTTCCATTTCTTACACCTGGCCTCCTAGAAATGGAACCACCGCCTAGCCTCATTCCAGGATCATTCTTTGTATCTTTCAAACTAGCAGATCACCACGACTTCAAGCTCTCCGCAGATTATCTTTCTCTAGCTGCCTTCATTATCAACACTTATCCGGTACTGAACCACCGCACCTCACGATCTCTGCCAACCATTTTCTTCAATACTTCTTCTCAACACTCTGACCCCACGCAACCGAAGAAACCATAGCACCGACAAACTTAACACATTCCATTCGATCAATGACAACGACTACACGTCACAGGTGCATATCCCATTTCGCTTGAAGACACCAGGTCTTACTATCTTATCAACCCCAACCGGACCATTCATAACCCAAAATGCCATTCCTCTGCCAACACAAAAGCACTGAAATCTCAAAAGCACGCTCTGAGGAGACCTCCCTGCAAACCATTCATCTCCCCCAACATACGTGCAAACGGTTTATCATCATATCGACACCGCGCGGCGATCACTTGCAAACATCATCACTACCTGAGCATAACCTTAAGGCTCCTAGAAACAAAGCTACTGAGCTGAAATAACATATTACCCTTTCGCAGAGCCATAACAATAACCACGGCCATTTACACATGGAAGCATCTCGAATTACATTCGTAACACTATTTCCATTCCTCAAATCCCTGACCCATAGCAAGCGCTTCGCGACGCGTAAGATTGAGTAGGAATGAAAATAGGCATAAGCCTCAAAGGAATAAACTCGCACGATGAAGAATCAAGAAGGGAAGTACTCCTAACATCCTTGTAGCCTCTCGAAGATAAGTACAGACGTCTCCATACCAATCCGCAAGAGTCTACTAGACTTTCTCATTACTCGTGAGACCTACGGAAACCTAGGGCTCTGATACCATGTTGTCACGACCCAAAATCCCAAAGGTCGTGATGGCACCGGACATCAAGGTCAGGCAAGACAAAATATTTATTTAATTGAAACAACTTTTCGATTTTAACATTTATGAAAAATATTTCCGTTCACTTTATTACATGATAATCAAATAAAAGTTTGTTAATTAAAAACATTGATTTAAAGATTTCACTTAAGAAATCATATCCCAATACATATCCCAGAACCCGGTGTCGCAAGAACATGAGCACTTTCTAAGAATTTATACAATCCTTACAAAGCCTGTCTGACATACAACTGGACTATGAAATTTGAAATGAAATAAATACAGTATGAAGGTGACTCTGTCAGCTGCGGATCGCCTCCGGATGATGCAGCTCGCTTAAGTCTCCGAATCCTCCTCCTTGCTATGAAAGTACTTGTGCAATAAAATGCACAGCAAGTGTAGCATGAGTACAAAAACAACGTGTACTCAGTAAGTCGCCCGCC
This sequence comes from Nicotiana knightiana, assembly GCA_005239525.1. Classification (NCBI taxonomy): domain Eukaryota; kingdom Viridiplantae; phylum Streptophyta; class Magnoliopsida; order Solanales; family Solanaceae; genus Nicotiana; species Nicotiana knightiana. Next base: position 174,017 of record ML411107.1, on the reverse strand, counting down.
TAACCTCAGAGAGGTAGTGACGCAAGGTCAAATTTGACACGCACTAGGGTCCAACAATATAATATATGACCGAATATGGTGAAATACAGTAGACATATAAGACAGTGAGCAGCGAATACGTATCAAGTACAGAAAATCCAGGTAACTACCGAGAATAAACAACAAAGTACGTTTTCCTTTTTCCCAAATACATGTCAGGCCAATACCAATAAGACCGTACCAAATAGTCATGCGCACACAAGGATAAGACAACCGACCAGAGTCGAAGGAATACCTAATCACTGAATAGTCGTAAAGCTTCCCCCGCTCGTGAATCATACCTGCAACTCGGGTGCTGACACATTTATACCAAATTACCATAAAGCTTCCCTCGATCGCAAATCATACCTGCGATTCGAGTACTGACACACTTATACTGAATATTATAAAGCTTCCCCCGCTCGCAAATCATACCTGCGACTCGGGTGCTGACACATTTATACTGAATTACTATAAAGCTTCCCTAGATCGCGAATCATACCTGCGATTCGAGTACTGACACACTTATACTGAATATTATAAAGCTTCCCCCGCTCGCGAATCATACCTGCGACTCGGGTGCTGACACATTTATACCAAATTACTATAAAGCTTCCCTCGATCGCGAATCATACCTGCGACTCGAGTGCTGACACACTTCCACACATTAAATCCATATTTTATTAAGAAAATAGTTTTCTCAGTGAAGTGGTAGAATCCTTATTAAAATAAACATGAAACATATGTTTTGATATCATTTTTTTTTAAACTCATTTGTCAAGTTTAATGATATTCCACGATACAACCTAGTCCAGGTACACAATTATCCATAGAGAGATAAATTCTCTTTTTAGAAGATCAACAAGATGAACATTAGCTTTCTTTTAGATATTCAATTACGTATTCGATTATATTAGCAGTTTAATATTACATGCAGGATTACATGTATACACGTAAGGCATGCTAGTGGGTCCTAGACTACCCGGACATGGCATAATAGTAGTTACGCACGGACTCCCGTCACCTCATGCGTGCGTAGCCCCCGAAGATAATAGCATGTATTGAATTAATTCACCTAGGGGGACGATTCCCCCTCACAAAGTTAGAAAGGAGACTTACCTCACTCCGAATTCCAATACCGGCTTCCAAGCCCTTCCAATGACTCCAACGGACGCACAACGCTTCGAAACTACCACATAACGGCAAAGCAATGAAAATTCATCCTAATACTCACAACAAATTCAGATTATATATTTTCCCAACCCCACTCGGAGAAATGACCAAAATGCCCTCGGGCCCACGTGCCTGGAATCCAAAATTTCTCGAAGATACATTCTACCCATAGCCTTACTAACTCAAATACATAATTTACTCAAATATTCATGCTCAATTCGTGGCTAAAATCCAAATTTACATTTTCTAAGTTTTTCTTCAAAAACCCCAATTTCCTACAATTCCCCATATCAAACTTATGTAATGATCTTGTATTCAACTTGGAAATAAGAAGGAATCACTTACCTCATGATGCTTGGTTAAATCTCCCTTGAAAAACTCTCCAAAATCGCCTAAACCATGAAGAAAATGAAGGCAATGAACCCAAAACTCTCATTTTAAAACATTCTGCCCAGGTCGATTTCCGCACCTGCGGTCCTTCCTTCGCACCTACGATCCCGCAGGTGCGACCAAATCTCCCGCACCTGCGGTTTTCCTCAACTTCAGCCCAAATTGCACCTGCGCCCCACTGTCCGCACCTGCGGCTTCGCAGGTGGGGAATATTCATCGCACCTGCGGTCCCTAGCCAAGACAAGCCCACACTCGCACCTGCGGTGCCCATGCCGCACCTGCGGTCAAAGCCTCGCAGGTGCGGTTGCACCAAATGACAAGAGCTTCAGCCTTTTTTCCAACTTCAACTTTGATCCGTTAACCACCCGGAATCCACCCGAGGCTCCCGGGACCCCGTCCAATCACACCAACCTGTCCCAAAACATGACACGGAGTTGCTCGAGCCCTCAAATCACATCAAAAAACGCTGAAATCACGAATGGCACTCAAATCCAATTCTTTAAGAACTTAGAATTTCAAACTTCTACATCTGATGCCGAAACCTATTAAATCACGTCCGATTGACCCCAAATTTTGCGCACAAGTCATATTCAACATTACAGACCTGATCCAACTTTTGGAATCGCATTCCGACCTCGATATCAAAACTTCCACTTCCGGCCGGATTTCCCAAAACCTTCAATTTTCTATCTTTAGCCAACTGACTCCAAAATGACCTACAAACATCCAAATTCACTTCCGATCGCGCTCCCAATTCTAGAAGCACCATACGGAGCTATTTCCAGACTCGGAATCCCAAACGGACATCAACCTCACTTATATGCACTTCAAGCCCAAATTCATGAAATCCTTCTAAAATGCTAACTTCCACAATATACGCCGAAACGCTCCCGAGTTATCCAAAACCTGATCCAGACATACACCCAAGTCCGAAATCATCATACGAACCTACTGGAACCTTCAAATCTTGATTCAGAGATCGTTTACCCAAAATTCCAATCTTAGTTGATTTCTCCAACTTAAGGCTTCTGAAACGAGAATTTTCTTTCCAAATCATTCTAAACTTCCTAGAATTCAATTCCGACCACGCCCACGGGTCATAATACCTGAAACGGATATGCTCATGACTTCAACCTGCTGAACGACGCGCTAGAACTCAAAACAACCGGTCGGGTCATTACCGTAATCTCAACACTTCTTCAAACTCCAAACTTGATCTGTTAACCACCCGGAATCCACCGAGGCCTCCGAGACACCGTCGAATTAAACCAACCTATTCGAAAACATAATGCGGACTTGCTCGAGGCCTCAATTCACATCAAACAACATCGAAACCAGGGATCGCACTAAAATTCAAACTTTAAGAACTTGAAATTTCAAACTTCCCCATCCGATGCCGAAACCTATCAAATCACGTCTGATTGACCCCAAATTTTGCACACAAGTCATATTCGACCGTACGAACCTGCTCCAACTTCCGGAATCGAATTCCGACCCCGATATCAAAATCTCCACTTCCGGTCGGATTTCTCAAAAACCTTCAAATTTCTATCTTTAGCCAAATGACTTCAAAATGATCTACTGACATCCGAATGCACTTCCGATCGCGCTCCCAACTCCAGAATTACCATATGGAGCTATTACCAGGCTCAGAATCCCAAACAGACATCAATATCACTGAAATGCGCTTCAAGCCAAACTTAGGAAACTTCTTCAAAAATGCTAACTTCCACAATACACACCGAAATGCTCCCGGGTTATCCAAAACCCGATCCGGACATACGCGCAAGTCCAAAATCATCATACGAACCTGCTGGAACCTTCAATTCATGATTCGGAGGTCGTTTACTCAAAATTCCACCCTTAGTCAATTTCTCCAACTTAAGGCTTCCGAAATGAGAATTTTCTTTCCAAATTAACTCTAAACTTCCCGAAATTCAACTCCGACCACACCCACGGGTCATAATACCTGAAATGGTGCTGCTCAAGACTTCAAACCGCTGAACGACGTGCTAGAGCTCAAAATGACCGGTCGGGTCGTTACAATTGAGAGGGTGTTTTGTCATTCATACTAGTACTATTCCATATTTACTAATGTGCCTTTTGCCAGGGACGCTGCATATTTAATGGAAGCAGGTGGTTCCATAGTAGGAGACATTGATTAGTGATAGCGGTACACCCTCTTCCCAGCTGACTAGGTGAGCTCCACTTCATTTCGGGGTCATGTATTTTTTGTTCCTTGTGTATTGTGTTTGAAGTATAGCTGGGGCCTTATTGCTGGCACTATCATAGTACTCTTTTGTATCTATTAGAGGCTCGGTAGACATAAGGTGGGTTGTATATTATTGCTGGGGAAGTCAAACAAGTTATGTTGTGTTTGAATTACTTGTTCCACTTCAGAACATGAAAATGTGTGTAATTTGAGATTTTAAAATGAAGTAACTAATGGTATTGAATTGGTATTGCATACACGATCTCCTTATTGTCTAATTAACAAAAATATGTATTCTCTTTATTCATAAGTGAGTTTGGGTAGAAAGTATCTAACAGGCTTACTTGACCGAGTTCACTCAGTTGAGCGCCAGTTGCGCTCTCTAAGTTCGGGGTGTGACACTCGTGAGTTGGAGTCAACTTCCCGAAGGGGCCTTCCGGTCCAACCTGATGCGACTGATTCCTCTGTTTTTGGTTCCTAGTTCACGGGAATTGAAGAAGAACTTGAAGGCGGTGATGATGAAGGTCAAGACCTCGAGCCGGTGGCAGATCCACCTGCGAATACCTATTTTTTGCTCGCTTCTAGTTCTCCTACAAATACGAATTTTTGGAGGGTTTTTAGTTATTTAGATGTTCTTCTTTGAACTTATTTGTGCATTTTTATTTGCATTCCTTAATTAAAAATACAAAAAAAAAATTCTTTCTTTCCTCTTCATTTGTGCATTTTAGAAAATAAGTAATTAATGAATTAGACTAATTTTATTGATCGATTGAAATTTTAGTCATTTAGTTGTTTGTTTTACTTAATTATGGTTAGAAATAAAATATAGGATTAAGGAACAAATTGGGCAAATTTAAAAGAGAAAGTGGCCAAGGGTACAAGACAGGGGCTGTCATGGGAGGATTTAAAACGACGTAGTTTCAAGACAAAACAACATCGTTTTGGTTAAGTGAATCAAAATCCATCATGGGGATTCATTCCATCTTAATCTAATAGTCCAAATTTGTCCTTAACTAACGTATAACAGCTGAAAATTAGATATTTTTCCTAATTTGTTAATCCTAAAGCCTTCCCCCCCCCTCTCTCTCTCTCTCTCTCTCTTCTCCCCCTTCTCTTCTAGCTGCCGCCCACTCGCCGCTGCCACTGCCGCCGCGGTGGTGGCACCAAAACTCCTCAAAATAAAACCAAACTCTTCCTCTCCTCCTACGCTCCACAATCCAAGTCCTAAATTCTTAGAGTCCCTTTAAAACACCATAAATCGCTAAAACCCCGAGGCCCACTTTCTTTTTGAAATTCTCTACAAACAAACCCACCCCACCCCACAATACCTACATCAATGGAAAGATCTCCTCCAGATCTACCTATTGTCACGACCCAAATTCCCAACCCTCCGGATCGTGATGGCGCCTAACACCATACTTGCTAGGCAAGCCAATGCTAGAATTTAGCTAACCATATTCTTTTACAAATTTATTTAAACATAAGTAAACAATTTAAAATGAATGTGAAATTTATTACAATTCAACAAATGATATCAATAATAATTTAGTAACGAAACAAAATCACGAAACTAATGCTAATATTGAACTACCCAGGGTCTGGTGTCACAATTCACGAACTACTAAAAAATACTACAAGTATTTGGCTGAAAGAAATATATATCTATTTTGAATGAATTAAAACAACAATCTAAATAATAAAGAGAAGACTCTAGGAATCTGCGGATGCCAGCAGATCTACCTCGTGTCTCCGTATGAATAGTATCAACTACTACTTCAACCTAAATTTGGCCGGTACCTGGATCTGCACACGAAGTGCAGAGTGCAGTATCAACACAACCGGCCCCATGTACTGGTAAGTGCCGAGCCTAATCTCGGCGAAGTAGTGACGAGGCTATGGCGGGGCATTTATAATATAACATGTGAACAATGTATAATAAAGTAAGAAGGAAATTCTAAACTAAACAAACAATAATCTGTAGCAATTAATAAAATAACTCAGCCACTCTTTTAGATATCAGCTATAACCAATTCTCACGTACGTTTCCAAATTTCCAAATTAAATAATGGTAAAATCACAGTATGGGAACAATAAAATAAAACGGTGAGTTTTCCAGTCTTTATCATATAATCAGTAAAACATGAATATCCTCCCTTATTGCTCCTTGTTGCGGCGCGCAAACCGCTCTCACCTGCCCACCCTTATTGCTCATCCCTATATATATCACTCTTATTTCTCCTGTTGCTGCGTGCAACCCGATACCATCTGTCCACCATTATCACTCCTTGTTGCTGCGTGCAATCCGCTCCCACCAGACAGTTATATTTCATTATTTATAATAAAAGGGTTCCACAAATTAGATCAAAATCTTTCACATTATTCATGGCTCAGCAAAATAAACATAGACTGTACAATTAAAAAACTTCACCAATTATTAATCACATAGCAAGTAAACATGAATATTCTCCCTTATTACTCCTTGTTACGGCGTGCAACCTGCTCCCACCAGAAAATCACATCTCCTTAATTATAAAAAGATTTCACAATTTAGGTCAAAGCCTTTCACAATATTTATGTCTAAACAATTGTAAACAGAAAGCTGTACTATTCATAAACTTTATCAATTATCATTTCACAATGAAACCAACCAGAATATATATAAAACACTGTCAACCAGCTCACCCTTTTATGTATCACAATGAAGTCAAGTGAACAACCAACACTTCCAAAATACTTGAAACAATACTTAACAACAAGTTAACGAAAACAAGTAGACATGGAGGCATCAATGATTATAAAACAATCAAGCCAGGGACCAGATAAATTAGAAACGGGGAAGGGATCATGTTCAACAGATAATTGGTGGTGCATAGATACTCGTCACCTCACCTATACACCACCCACATGCAATTCCACACAACATTTAAGTTGGGGATTCCTATTCCCTCAAGTCAAGGTTAAACCAAACACTTACCTCAATTTTACAAGCAATTCACTGCTCAAGCACACTTTTTCCTTTAGAATTTGCTCTAACCCGCTTGAATCTAATCACAATTGGTTCAATATCATTAATTATTGCTAAAGGCATTAACTTTAATGAAAAATCATGGTTTTCCTATGTTTTCGTATCAAAAGACGAAAATCGACCCCGGGACCGCTTGGTCTAAACTGGAGGTTCGAACCAAAACCCGTTTACTCATTCTCCCCCGAGCTCGGATATACAATTGATTTTGGAGTCCGACCTCAATTCGAGGTCTAAATTCCCAAATTTCGAAATTCCTATGTTCTAGCCAAAAATTCCAATTTTTACTATGAAAACTCTAGATTCTATGATGAAATCTTGTAAAAAGTTGTTAAGGATTGAAAGAAATTAGTTAGAGATCACTTACCAATGATTTGGAGTGGGTCTTTGGAAAATCACCTATGAAGGTTTAGGGTTTGAGAGAACTAAAAAATGGGTGAAAATCCCGTCTAAAATCTCACTTAACATGCTGCAGTTATCGCAAATGCGATCAAATTGCGAACCCTTTGGAAATCCTGCTGCCTTCGCATTTGCGACAAAAATGTCGCATTTGCGACATATGGAGGCCTTCGCAATTTCGGCTGGTGCGTCGCATTTGCGAGGTTGTCCTTCCCAGGCCTCTTCTTCACATTTGCGACAAAATCATCGCATTTCCTAGGCCTATAGACTTTGCAATTGCGGAGCCTGATCTCGCCAAGCACCAGATCCACAACTGAGATTTTCTAAGTTCAAACACTCTGTAGCCTACCCGAAACTCACCCGAGCCCTCGGCGTTCCAACCAAGCATGCACGCAAGTCTAAAAATATCATACGGACTTGATCGTGCGAACAAATCATCAAAATAACATCAAAAACTACGAATTTAACCTCAAAACTCATGATTTTATCAAGAACACTTCAATTTCACTATTTTCTTATCCGGACGTCCGAATCACGTCAAATCAATTTCGATTCTCACCAAATTTCACAGATAGGACTTAAATATCATAACAAACATGTACCAGGCTCCGGAACCAAAATACGGGCTCGGTAGCAACGAGTTCAAACATTAATTCATTTCTTTATTTCCTTTAAAACCCAACACAACAATTTTATTCAAAAAATGTTTTCTAGAGCTAGGAACCTCGGAATTCAATTTCGGGCATACGCCTAAGTCCCATATTTTACTGTGGACCTCCGGGATCGTCGGAGCATAGATCTGGGTCCGTTTACTCAAAATGTTGACCAAAGTCAACTAAAAACCAAATTTTAAATCCTAAAATTATTATTTCTCATATTTTCACATAAAAGCCTTTTGGTTTCACGCCCAGACTGCGTACGCAAATTGAGGTAAATAAAATTAGTCTTTTTAAGGCTAATGAGCCCAGAATAATGTCTTAATTCATAAGATTACCTTTTGGATTATCACACCTATTAATGTCAATTTCACGTCCAAAATTCGATCACTAAATTTCCCAGCGACTTGCGGCGGCCACCATTTCCCCCCAATGCCTTCCAATCACCACCATTAATTTTCTATATTTGCCTCTACTCCAATATCGAGCAAGTTTCTACTTTTGATAAAGTAGAAGTCAATTTTTGATTAATCGAATTCTGGGCTTCTATGAATATCGAACATAGAAGCTCGTTCGGTCCGAAACACTGCAGCCACTGTCAAACTGCGTCATTGTCCCAAGCTGCCGATTATGTGGTATTACAACAATCCCTTTTCCCTATTCCTTTTTTCTCTTCTGCTTGTTGCTTTGTGTTAAGTTTTAATTTAGTTGATTTAGGTTCCTTTTTTTGGTATTGTTTAGTACAATATAACTTCTGATTTTAGTGCTTATTTAACATTTATTCAGGTTTAATTTAATTACTAATTCTAGTTATCTAATTTCTACATTCTTTTGGATATAATTTCTAGATGTTTGAGTGTTGAATTATCCGATTTTGAGATTCTTGAATCAATAGTTGATAGTAGATTACATGTTTGGTTGTAATGTACTATTTAAAGTACAAAACTCCAAAAATCGGTCTCTAGATGTTAAAATACTATCTCTTGGACAGATTTTTTTACCAAAGAGCTGTCCTTTGAATAGTGTTGGACAAATTTTTGGTAAAAAATCTATCCTTTTGACAGATATTCATAATGAAATCATGTCCCTCCTATCCTATAAAGAGAGGTTCTTTCTTTTACTTTAGAGGAGTTGAACACACGCTCTAACTGTAACGACTCGACCTGTCGTTTTGAGCTCTAGCACGTCGTTCAGCGGTTTGAAGTCATGAGCAGCTCCATTTCAGGTATTATGACTTGTAGGCATGGTCGGAGTTGAATTTCGGGAAGTTCAGAGTCAAATTGGAAAGAAAATTCTCATTTCAGAAGCCTTAAGTTGGAGAAATTGACTAAGATTAGAATTTTGAGTAAACAACCTCCGAATCAGGATTTGAAGGTTCTTGCAAGTTCGTATGATGATTTCGGACTTGGGCGTATGTACGGGTCGGGTTTTGGATAACCCGGGAGCGTTTTGGTGTGTATTGTGGAAATCAGCATTTTTGAGGAAATTTCCTAAGTTTGGCTTGAAGCGCATTTCAATGATATTGATGTCCGTTTGGGATTTCGAGCCTGGGAATCGCTCTGCATGGTGATTATGGAGTTGGGAGCGCGATCGGAAGTGAATTCGAATGTCCGTAGGTCATTTTGAAGTCATTTGGATAAAGATAGAAATTTGAAGGTTTTTGAGAAATTCCACCGGAAGTGGAAATTTTGATATCGGAGTCAGAATGTTATTCCGGAAGTTGGAACAGGTCCGTAATGTCAAATATGACTTATGTGCAAAATTTAGGGTCAATTGGACGTGATTTGATAGGTTTCGACATCGGATGTGGAAGTTTGAAATTTCAAGTTCTTAAAGTTTGAATTTTAGTGCGATTCGTGGTTTCAATGTTGTTTGATGTGAATTGAGGCCTCGAGAAAGTCCGCATTATGTTTTGGAACAGGTTGGTGTAATTGGATGGGGTCCCGGGGACCTCGGGTGGATTCCGGGTGGTTAACGGATCAAGTTTGGAGTTTGAAGAAGTGCTGAGATTGCTGTCATCTGGTGTGACCGCACCTGCGAGGATTTTGCCGCAGGTGCAGAGCCGCAAGTGCGAGATTTTGGTGGCTTGGCTGGGAGCGCAGGTGCGATGTAATTTCCGCACTTGCGAAGGCCCAGATGCGGACAATGGGGCGCAGGTGCGAGTTTTGGCTGGAGCTGAGGAAGCCGCAGGTGCGGGAGTCTGGGCGCACCTGCGGGAGCGCAGGTGCGAAGATTGGATCACAGATGCGAAAATAGGCCTGGGCTGAATGTTTTAAAATCGAGATTCTTGGCTCATTTTCTTTTGGACGACTTTGAGGAGCTTCAAGAGGGATTTTCATCATGCATTACTAGGTAAGTAATTTCTTCATGTTTTTAAGTTAAATACAAGGTTTATGCAAGGAATTAGACATGGAAATTAGTAGGAAATTGAGATTTTTGGAGGAAAAACCTAGAAATTATAATTTGGATTTTTACCACGAATTGAGCATGAATATTTGAGTAAAATGATATATTTGAGTTAGTAAAGTTATGGGTAGAGTTTGTCTTCGAGAAATTTCAGAATCCGGGCACGTGGGCTCGAGGGAATTTTGGTCAATTTCTTGAGCGGAGATAGGAGTTTATATAATCTGAATTTTTGCAAATATTAGAGTGAATTTTCATTGCCTTGCCCGTTGTTTGGTTAGTTTTGGGGCGTTGTGCATCAATTGGAGTCGTCGGGAGGGCTTGGAAGCCGGTTATGGAATTTCGGAGCGAGGTAAGTCTCCTTTCTAACTTTGTGAGGGGGAATTATCCCTCTAGGTGAACTAATTAAATATGTGCTACTATCTGCGGGGGATACGTACACACGAGGTGACGAGAGTCCGTGCATAGCTACTATTATGCTATGTCTGGGTAGTCTAGGACTCACTAGCATGCCTTACGTGTTGTACATGTGATCCTTCCAATAATATTAGACTGTTAATGCTTTTGAATCGGTAATTTATTTCCTAAGAAGATTAGAGTGTACCTTTCTTAATCATTTAGAAAGAGAATTGATTCCTCCGTGGATAATTGTATTCCCGATAAGGTTATATTATTGAATATTATTAAACTTGACAAATGAGTTTCAAAACAAAGATTTAAATGCTATTTTTCGTGTTCCTTTAAGAAGAATTTTACCACTTCCTGAGTATCTGCTTTCTTGATAGAAATGTAGACTTATTGTGTGAATATGTGTATCTATGGGTGCCTGAGTCGCATGTATGATACGCGAGCAGGATAACTACGTCACATGATCGATTCACAAGCGGGGCAGATAGATGCATCTATGGTTTGAGTCGTTCAACCCTCGGCAGTGCACAATTTATTATTGTTGGTCCGTGCCACTCGACCCTCGGCATTGCTTTCGGATGATATTTATTGCGTATTTGCTGTGATTTTACCTGATTACTGGCCTGGAAATTTTAAGTTGTCGATTGAAATGACAGAGATACAGTTATTAAAATTTTGGAAGAATTTATTCTTTTCCGTTGATTATTTGTTATTTGATTAAATCATCCATGTTTGATTATTCGTTATTGAAATGACGAAGATTTAAAGTGTTAAATGTAGAAGGGTTGATATTATTTATTCCTGACTTTAATAAATTGCATATGACATTCATGCTTAGTGTCTCACTTGATTATACTAAATTGACCTCTAGCAAGTGTCAAATCGACCTCTCGTCACTACCTCTCTGAGGTTAGGCGGGATACTTACTGAGTACACGTTGTTTTCGTACTCATGCTACACTTGCTGTGCATTTTTATTGCACAGGTACTTTCATAGCGATGTGGCTGGTTTGGAGACTTAGGCGAGCTGCATCATCCGGAGGCGATCCGCAGCTGAAAGAGTCTCCCTCATATTGTATTTATTTTCATTTTAAATTCCTTGTCCAATTTGTATTTCGGACAAGCTTTGTAGTATTTGTGAAATTCTTAAAATTTTCTCATGCACTTGTGACACCGGGTTCTGGGATGTGTATAGGATGTATTTTATAAAAATGGAATATTAAATTTTCGTATTTACTTAACGGATTTTTGTTTAGTTATTACGTAATAAGTTAAAGGTAATGATTTCAAAATGTTAAAACAAGAATTTATTTCAACTAATTAATGATTGGCTTGCCTGACGATGGTGTCCGGCGCCATCACGACCTTAATAGATTTTGGGTCGTGACACTAACATTCTGGCCATTCATCTTTTACTCTAAGTGAAAACATCAAAAACTTGGGAGAAAAAGATTGCTAAACATATAACAACTAAGCTAAAGAACATAGAGCTTGTTTGGAGGGATAACCTTTGAGAGCAAAAGTCCTCTAAAAAGTTGAGAGTCTTTCAAGGTTCTTTGGTTTTCTTTTGAGGTTCTTGTCTATTCAACTGTGGTTGGTTTATTTCTGGGCCACTGTCCAGGTTTTGGGCTGTTGAAATGCTGTTCGTTCTTACTGGGATTGTTGTCCATTATTCCTTTTCAAGCATGTTTCTTCACTGCTTCCAGTTTCTGCATTTAGGTACTCTTCTGATTTTTCCTTTTTAATGTAATTTTATTTGGCTTGGAATGAATGCATGAAGGTGTTGATGTGCTATAATTGTATCATTACGTTGTGTGATTTCTGCCCACAAGACGAGTGAATAAATGTTTAACTTCACGGGCTAGAGTTCCTCTCATTTTTTTAGATTAATGAACTGTCATGATCCATTCTTATTGATTATAATACATGAATGATTTGACTTATCGTAGTATGCGACGAAAATGTAGTTTTAAGTTCATATCCGTCAATTTTTAGTGTAGTTTCAACAGTCCCTATTAAGAAAATAATTGGTTTTACTTCACTAAAAGTTCTTGTAATAATCTGTCACACGTTGAAGTTTACTCAAATATCTCCTTCACATATTGTCATTGTCCCTTTGCTGAGATTCGTAGCTACATGATTCATGAAAGTTGGTGACATTCTAATACAATCCTTGATTGGCTTTCTTCTACTTTAAATTTCTTTAATATGATTAATATAGAACTGTTGTATTTTTATGCAATTTTAATTCATGTGATTCTCCAGTTCGTATAATGTTCACAAGTATAGAAAATATTGTTTGGCTAATTGTTTGCTCATTAACTAATAAGAAAATCATGAATTTATCTTAAAAGGAAGGATGAAGTAACAATTGGGTAACAGTTGGGTTCTGACGATTTGGATAACTTTGAGATTAGTGTATGTACTAATGGAAATTAAATGGGGTTGGACTTTTCAACGTTTTCATTGGTACTTCATAAGAAAATATCATATTTTAATTAAGAATTTAATCACTTAATTAATTTAAGCGCTAGGTAACTAGTAGGCGTGTTATAACGTTTTCATTCACGGAATCGCTTGCTTAGCGTGATGTTTAATATTTAGTAAATCAATTCAATAACCTCAATAGCTTAATTAACTCCTAAATTTTATTAATTCCTTATTTTAATCGCGTATTCGCTTGCGTAGCGCGATAATGGTAGTTAATAATTTTCTAAACTAATTTCCTCAAGCACAAATGTAGTAATTTCTCAAAAGTACTGTAATTATTTGATTTTCATGATTTCGGATTCGTTTGTGAGGCGCGATTATGATAAGTTAATTAAATTTTGTTTTTTATCACGCATTCCCTTGCATAGCGTGGTTATGAAGACGTAATATTATTCAAAATATTTTTTTAATAGTTCTAACAATCAAGCATTTCAAGTGGATAGATAAAATATGAAAATCAAATAGAACACAATTTATTCAAATTAATTCAAGCCGTTTTTAGTCAATAAAAGCGATTGTGCTAGAAACACGAGACTAAGAGAATGCCTTAAACCTTCTCCCCGGTCAACATAATTCCTTACCTGGACTTTGTTTTTGCAGATCAAATAATAAAAGAGTCAATTATTCCTTTGAATAGGGATTCAATTAAAAGATGACTTGGAATACCCAAAAATCAATTCCAAGTGGTGACTCTGAAGAATAAAATAACTCCTACTTCAAAATGTCACTTTAATTAGAAAAGCTCTTTAACCCACGACATATCTTTGGGCGTAGAAAATGAGTGTGACAGCTCTGGAGACTTCGCTGGGGAAAATCAGAATTCTAGCTTGTACATGTTGACTTTTAGTTGACTTTATTAATTTTGTATATATTGTGATTTATTTGTGCCTAATGTGATACTTGTCCGCTTTTACCGCTTTGATATTGTTGAACTGTACATATAAAATGTCTTCTCATGCACCCCTCTGAATCTTCTTGATATTCAATTGGGCATTTGCTTGATATAGCCCGCTTTCTTTGAGATAGCCGAGGTGCTTGTCACCTGGTGAAGGTTTTAAGTCACACATGTTTTAGGCAGGGAGCACCACCAGTTAAGACGAAGCAATGCTACGGGTACACTGAGACCATCATATACTTTATTTGGGAGGCTTGCATGTTGACCGACTTTAGGGTGGATTAGTTGAATGAGCAGAGAAAAATAAAAAAAACATGCTCTCAATTTCTATACAAATGCCCGTTCTCTTTAAAATTAAAAAAAATGCCCTAAGTGGTCTGGTGCGTTTGGTGTCCATGATTAATGTTTCATTAAAAGAATATAAAAAGATAAAATATAGTTAGTTTCATTGAAAGTTTTATCATCGAACTACGCGAGTTTGATTCTCACAGGATATGTGATAAGTAGGCAATCTTTATCAGGTACGACCTCCAATTTTCAAAAATTCAAAAATATTTTTCTTTAATCTTTGCTATCTCATATCCAGAAATTTAAAACAAAAACAGAAACAAAAACATAATTTGAATTCCAAAATATTCCCGTTCTTCTTCAGAAGCTTTTCGTTCGGAAATTAAAAGAAAACTCATAATCCAAAAATATTTTCGAAAATCCAAAGGCAAAACTTACAAATACAAAAATATTTTCTTTCTTTTTTAGAAGTCTTTCTTTCGAAGATTCCAAAAAAAAAAAAATCGAAATTCAAAAAGAATATTTTTTTTCTTCTTTAGAAGTCTTTCTTTCAACTATTCCCAAAAATATCTAAAAATATTTTCCTTAAATCTATCTTTGAGACATCAAATCCAGAATTTTCAAAAAAAATAAAAAAAATTGAATTGCAAAATATTTTCATTCTTCTTCAGAAGTTTTTCTTTCGGAAATTAAAAAGAAAACTCAGAATCCAAAGATTTTTTCATTCAATGGCAAAAATTCAAAACCCAAAAAATATTTTCTTTCTTTTTTGGAAGTTTTTCTTTTAAATAAACCGAAAATAATTCCTTCTTCTTTAGAGTCTTTCTTTCAACAGTTCCCACAAAAACAATTCGAAAATATTTTCCTTGTTAGGAGCTTTCGTGGTCTGATTTGTATATGAGTAAAAAAAAAAGAGTTAGTTTATTTATTTATTACTGATTAACCTGAACTACGTAGTGATCGATTCATGAGGCGACATGATACATAGGCAACCCGAAAAGGTTCGATCAAAATTTTCTTCAACGACTCTAAAATGAGGCTTTAAAATGAGGGGAGTGAAAGGAAAAGTGGAAAAAAAGATATACAAGAGAATAAGAGCGTCAATAAGCAACAACTTAATAAGCAGGAATGAAACATTGAAGCCTTGCAAAAGCATGTTAGAGGCGGTAACGATGTTAGGAGCATGACATATTACGTCTGGTCTCTTATCAAGTAAGCTTAAGGTGGTTGGTTTGTGGTGAAACTGGAAACACATCATTACTTCAGCATATCAAAAGAAAAGGTACCGATGGCTAACAATGATGAAATCGAGTTGGTCAGTGACGACCCCCGAGGTCACTCAGTCGAGAAAGGGTCAGAGGTAGTAAGAAGATTGAAACAACAACTATCTCATGTGTATCAGGCTTTCTCATGTGTATCAGGCTTGGGTCTCCGGTCAGCATCCGCCTCAGGGTCCCTCAAAGGAAACTTCTACCATACCCCTGGATACTCAACCACCACCCCATGCAACGATCGATCATTTTCTTCCACCAGGTTATGTGCCAAACTACAACTTCTATGACAGCCCTGGTACCTCTAATGTGCAGTCTCCTGCTGCACCGGTTAGGAACACACCTCTCGCCGTGTCCGGTGCACCAGTGTATACAATTCCTCTACCACCTCCAGTGACGAGGCCAAATAACGAGCCACCATCTTATGTTTATGATGGATAATATTACACTCCAAACATGACTTTCAGGGTCTCAACTCCATACAATCAGACTCCTCAGTGTGAGTGTCACGACCCATTTCCGGAGTTGTGATGACGCCTGTCGTGGAACTAGGCAAGCCACCCATTTTATCTAACTAAATACAATTTCCAATAAAAAATATCCTTCTTAACAAGTTTGTGGATAAAAATAATAATAAATCAAAATTTGGAAACTAGTTTATGAAATTTAAAACCCAAATCCTACAAACCCTGGATCCAGTGTCACATAGTCATGAGCTGCTAATACTTAATACAACCAAAAGGAAATGACCAACATAGTCTAAAAATAAATACGACGGTAGAAAAGGAAGAGAAGACGAGATCATGGTCGCCAGCTGCTACCTTGTCAACTCTGATGAAAACTGCTGCTACTCACTGACCAGAGCTGAATCCCGCTGTACCTGGATCTGGACACAAGGTGCAGGGGGTAACGTGAGTACACCAACTCAGTAGTAACGAAACCAAACTACGGGCTGAGAGGTAGTGACGGACTAAAACTCCGATAATTCGAAAACAGTATATAACTTGGACATGACAGTAATATATATCAGAAAATAAACAAGATGCATCAGTTTGTGACTGTAGCCCTACATACTAGCATGAGTTCATATAGAATCAAGAATGATGTGCACTCAGTAATCTAACTCTCATAAGGTGGTCCACTCAGTACTAGAATACGGCCTTCCGGCCCAGGGAAAGTCCATCCCACATATTACATAAACACAAGTGACACAGTCACCTAGTACTGAGGAAAAAGGCCGATCCATCCCCCATGGAGAAGATCCATCTCCGGAACATAAGACCCATGGAGAATATCTATCTCCGGAACATAATACTCGGACAAGATCCATGTCCAGGGAAGATCCATCCCTCAATATCTGTGCGCTCACTAGGGGTGTGAAGACTCCGGAGGAGCTCCTTTAAGCCCAAGCGCTATATCAAGCCAACAAAGTCATGATTCTAGGGTCGCTGCGGTGTGCAGTCCGACCTCATAACTGTCTCAAAACCAGGCTCCAAGTCTCACTCAGTCTGTACCTTCCAGTCTCACTCACAATGCTCTAACATATGAAAATCAGCCCAAACTAATGATAATATAGAATAAACTAGCAACTTACGAGACTGAGGCATGAAACATATACTATGACAGGACTGAGTACATGAAAACAATAATCATAAATAGAGACAGCAATAATCGACCGTTCCGGTCTGAACATATCGGCGTGAAGCCTTAACAATTATACTTAACATGAATTCTATTGCGTTCAAGGAAAATGCCACCTTCACAGTACAAATATACCTGAAATAACTATTAGACAGTGACATGGGGTGAGCCAGGCTACAAACATTGTACGCCCGAATGCCCGTCACTTGGCAAGTGCGTCACCTTAATTAACATCGAATATCAAATAGTTTGGGGTTTCGAACTCTCAATTCTAAGTTTGGAAGCGTTACTTACCTCAAAACCGGCTAATACACTACTCTGCAGTGCCCTTGACTCTAATTTTGGCCTCTGAGTGCTCCAAATCTACCAACAATCAGATGTATATCATTATAATATGCTAAGGAACTAATCCCAATCGAAATGTATCAAAAATACTCAAAAATCCCGAAATTGGTCAAACCCGACCCCTGGGCCCACGTCCCGAAACTCAGAAATTTTTATACAAAACTGTTCTCCATCATCTCACGAGTCCGCACATATAAAGAACACTAAATTCGGAGTCCAAATGACCCCTCAAATCCCCATTTTAAAGACTCTTAATCCCAAGCCTTAATTACCCAAATTGCACTGATTTTTCCCTAATTTTCCACCATAAATCCGACCTTTAATCACATATAAACGAGTTTAGAATCCAAAAACCTTACCTCAATGAAGAACTATCGAATCCCCTCTTCAAAACCCTTCCAAAAGCTTCAAACCCGGATGAAATATTGAAAAAGATGGCTAAAATTTGCGAAGGCACGATTTTATACTTTTCTGTCCAGTAATTCCGCACCTGCGACCATTTACTCGCACCTGCGGAACCGCACCTGCGGATCCCAGGTGCGCACCTGTGGAAAACCCCAAGGACCTCAAATCCCGCACCTGTGATCGACCTCCCGCACCTGCGGCCTCGCAGGTGCGGCAATTAACTCGCACCTGCGGAATCCTCTCACTCAGCCGAAATTCCGCACCTATGTTGCCATGTCCGCTCCTGCGGAACCGCACCTGTGGTTCCACGTCCGCTCCTGCGGAACCGCACCTGTGGCTCCCCATTCACAGGTGCGAAAACACCAGCAACAGAAACATCAGCAGAGACAATACCATTCCAAACTCCCCGTTAACAACCCGAAACCATCCCGAGCCCCTCGGGACCCCAACCAAACATACCAACGCATCATATATGATCATTTAAACTTAGTCGTGCCTCCGAAATATCAAACACAACATCAAAACCCCAAAAGCACATCGAATTCAAGCCTATGAACTTTGAATTTTCTAAATTCCACCAACGATGCCGAAACTACCCAAAACAACTCCGATTGACCTGAAATTTTGCAGACATATCCAAAATGACATTGCGAACCCGTTCCAACTGTCGGAATTCCATCCCGATCCTGATAGCCTATTTTCCATTGCCACCCGGAAATCGCCAAAAATTAACTTTCGCCAATTCAAGCCTAATTCTACACTGGACATCACAAAAATATTCCGAACACACTCCTAAGTCCCAAATCACCTAACGAAGCTATCCGAGCCATAAAATCCACATTTTGAGGTCATTTCCCAATAAGTCAACTCTCAGTTAACTTTTCCTATTATAAGGTTATCTTTACAGACTAAGTTACTGAATTCTCATTTAACCATTTCGATTTCAAGCCTATCGACTCTAACACATCAATAATAGAATAACCAATCCATGACAAGTCAATGACATAAATAAAAATGCAAGTTCTACGTAATGACGGACCGGGTCGTTACAATGAGTCACATGTAGAAACTGAAAAAGCTGCCAAGATTGGTGAGCCAGATGAGATGGCCAAGATAATGAAAAGTCTTGAGTAGGACATAAAGAACATACAAGGATTAGGTGGTCTCAAAAGTGTCTCATTCAGTGATCTGTGCATGTTTCCTTACATCCATTTACCCCCAGGGTTCAAGACACCAAAATTTCAGAAATATGATGGACACGACGACCCTATCTCCCACTTGAAAGGTACTGCAACCAGCTGAGGGCGCAGGAGGAAAATAAGGGTTGTTGATGGCTTATTTTGGGGAGAGTCTGGCAGGAGTAGCCTCTGAATGTTTCGTTGACCAAGATATCTCTCACTGGCATGATTGGGATGACATGGTCCAAGCCTTTGTCAAACAATTTCAGTACAACATTGATATTGCGCCAGATCACAATTCCCTGTCCAATATAAAAAAGAAGCTTACTGAAAGCTTAAAAGTATGCCATTAAATGGAGAGAGAAAGTGACTAGATTTAAGTTACCAATTGATAACCACAAGTTGGCTTGAGAGCTTGATTACTTTCAAAACATGATGTCCACCATGGGTAGACCTTTTGCAGAAGCAATTAAGATAGGGGAAATGTAACGACCCGACCGGTCGTTTTGAGAATTTAAGCTTTGTTCGGTGGCATAAGGCTTTGAGCAGCTTCATATTATGTATATCAACCTTCGTGCGTGGTTGAATTTAGTTACCGGATGATTCGGAGCAAAATCGGAAGAAGGATTCAAGTTTTGAAAGCTTAAGCGGTAAGAATTTGACCGGAATTTGACTTTGGTGTAAACGACTTCGGAATAAGTTTTGGTTGATGTCAGCATCTTTGTATGATTATTTTGGATCGAGGCGTGCGTCTGGATTTGGATTTGAAGGTCCGTAGAGTAATTTGAGGCAATTCGGCGAAAGTCGAAAAATTTGAAGTTTGGAAAATGGAGAAGTTTGACCCACATTTTGACTTTTGTGATATTGAGAGTTGGCGCAGCTCCGCTATGTCTTTGGGACTTGTCTGCAAAATTTGGTGTCATTCCAGGTTTTTTTGATTGGTTTGGCATGAGTTTTTCGAAGTTGGAAGATTTGAAAATTCATAGTTCGATTCATGGTGTGATTTTCATTTTCGGTGTTGTTTGATATGAATTGAAATCTCGAGTGAATCCTGGTGAGGTTATAGGACTTGTTTGTGTGTTTAGACGGGGTCCCGGGGGCCTCGATTGTGTTTCGGGTGGGCTACGGGTCATTTGCCCTTATTTTTGAACTGCTGGTTCTGGTGTGTGATATCCTTTCGTGTTCGCGAAGTGTCTCTGCTGATTGCGTCAAATTCCTTCTTCGCGTTTGCATAGTGCTCCTCGCAATCGCGTAGCTTTGCACATTTCCCTCTTCGCGTTCGCGTCTTTTATTATGCGTTCGCATAGTAGAAAACCTGGCCTTGAGCGCTGGTACTCATTACTCTCCGCGTTCACGTGTTTCCCTACGCGTACGCGTAGACTTTCGCCTTTTCTCCTCCGCGTTCGCGAGCGTGTATTCGCGTTCGTGAAGCACAACCTGGGTAGCCTCCATTATTCTTCTTCGCGAACGCGATCATTCCTCCGCATTCGCGATGCTTAAGGACCTGGGCAGAATATAAGTTTTCCAAATCGAGGGTTAGACCATTTTCACCCTATTTGACTTGTAGAGCTCGGTTTTGGGTGACTCTTGGTGGATTTTTCAAAAAATTCGACTAGGTAAGTATTCTTCACCTAGAATTAAATATATTCCATGATTTAATCTTTATTTTTATCATTTAATTTGTGTTTTTAGTTGAGGAAAATGTTGGTTTTTGAAGAAATTTCCAAAATGAAATTTTCATGATTTGAGGGACGAAATGGTAAAGGAGTTTGATAATTTTTGTATGGTTGAGCTCATATTGGAATGGGTGTTCGAGTTTGGTAAAATTTGTCGGGTTCCGATGTGCGGGCCCGGGGATCGACTTTTGGACCGATTTTTGGATTTTGTTAAAAATTTAGATTTTATGATCTGAATTTGTTTCTTATAAGTTTTATGTGTGTTTTGAAGTTATTCTAGTTGGATTTGATCCATCCGGAGGTTTATTCACCTGAGGAGTTTATTTTAGAGTACTGGGTTGTCATCTTTGAGGTAAGTATCTTGCCTAACCTTGTGTGGGGGAACTACCCCTTAGGATTTGAGTCTTCTATGTTGATTGTAGTCCGTGTACGCGAGGTAACGAGTGCGTGCTCGGACTTATTTGTGGGAAGTTGGATTTTTTTAGGGTTTTTAGGTCCTTATATTCACCGTATATGAGTTGTTCTTGATACATTTGAGTTCCTATTCACTAGTTTCACCTCTACATGCTTTGATTAAAGATAATTGCTTTAGGATTCACTCTTACTGCCTATTTGACTCTTATTTGACCTCCTCTATCATCACGCTATATTGTCATAACTGCTTATCTTTAATTGAACTTGTTATTATCTCATCCTATAATTGTTTAATCTTAAAAGGAGTTATGATTATCTTTTGATGCTTACCCTTATTTGAATTGTTGAATATCCCTCGTAATTTCTCAACCTCAAAAGGAGTTTAGATAGCCTATATCTTAGTTGACTTGCCTTTATTTGGAACTATTTGACTCGTGTTGGCTTCTTATTGTTGACTTGAATATTGTGGAATCGTTGCTACGTTTTTGTTTTCCCTTGTTCAGCTGTTCTCCTTGCGCCTAACATTCTTTACAGTGGTTATTCCTTGTGAATGAATTCTGCCGTTCGTTGTGATTTAAAGTTCTTGAGTTGATTTACTAGTTGTACTTTGCATTACTGTCATTGTTGCTTTGTACTTATTGTGGTGATGTATGAGGTTTTTGTCGTGCTATAGTTGTTATGTATGTTGGTTACGCTGCATATTTAAATTGGGACTACAGAACGATATTCCGGGAGATCCCCCTGCACTCCATATTTACTCTGGGACTACAGACGTATTCCGGGAGATCCCCAGCACTGCATATTTATTTTGGGACTACAGACGCATTCCGGGAGATCCCCCTGTACTGCATATTTATTTTGGGACTACAGACGTATTCCGGGAGATCCCCCTGTACTGCATATTTATTTTGGGACTACGGACATATTCCGAGAGATCCCCCTTTACTGCATTTAGGGGTGTGCATTCGAATCGGTTTATCGATAAATCGAATCGATTTCGATTTTGATTCCGAAAATTTTCTTATCGAGTTATTGATTTCGATTTCGATTTTGTCCACTTCGCTTATCGATTTATAAATCGATAAGAAATATTTTTTTTTTGCCGTAGTTTCTTTACCCTAACTTATTATTTCCATTTTCCTCTACCCTTATTATTTTCTAATTTTCCCTACCCTGTTATTTTCTTTCCTCTTCACGACTTCACGCCGCTTCTGCCTCAAGATTTTCCCCTACGGCCCTACCCTCCTGCCCCTTTAGAGCTGAACTGCTGAAGCCTTAAATTTTCTTCACTCAAAATTCCTCCTTTCTCGGTTTCTTCCACAGATCTGGTAATTCTCTATCTCCAAATGAGTTCTCTCAATAAGTTGATTGTAATTTGGTAGAAGTTCTTTTGGTCAGTTAGGTAAGGAGCTGAAGAATAATTAGTCTGCCTGAATTAAATCAATTAATCGTAGTATCATTTGGTATGATATAGTAATGATTAGTCGTCTATCTCTATTAGCTATCCACTATTTATACATGTTTTACACATAGTATACATATATTAAGTAAGGGTACTAAACATGACAACATCGCTTAGAGCTAGCAAATTTTCTTATTGGTGGAATCCCGCAAATTTTCTTATTGGTGTAATCGATAACCGAATCGATAAGCCCCAAAAATCAATAAAATGAAATCGAAAAAATCAAAACCTTATTGAAACGATAATGATAAGCATATGTACAAATCGATAATCGAAAAGGGTCAAAATCGAATCGATAAATCGAATGCACACCCCTAACTGCATTGATAATTCGAGACTACGGGACGGTATCCTGGTAATTTTCCATGTTGTTATATCTGTGTTCGGAGCTGCTAATCTGCTATGCTTAAATGTCACAATGTGACTTATACTCAAAGGATATTTACTTGAAAAGTTTATATTTGAAAAGTATTTTATCTTGAAAGAACTATGTTGAAGAATATTTATTTGAAAAGTTATATTTGAAAGTATTTTATCTTGAAGGAACTATATTTGAAGGATATCTATTTGAAAAGTATTTATCTTTAAAGAACTTGGTTTGCAGGATATTTATTTGAAAAGCTTATGTTTGAAAAGTATTGATCTTGAAAGAACTATGTTTGAAGGATATTTATTTGAAAGAGGTATATTTCAAAAAAAAAAAAGAATTTCTTATTGGAAAGAATTATATTCTAAAGACCTCAATTTGAAAACTTACGGGTGAAAGTTTACACTTGAAGAATAAGACTAATTTATAGGGGTTTGTTGGCTGAGACCTAATGTGCAAACTATTGCAGTTGCTGAGTTACTAATTCCCTTTACTGTATTGTGATTTTCGGATTTGAGCTGTGCTTTCGTTCACTCTTTTGTGTCTTATTAGGGTGTTCCGCTATTACTTGTTGTTTTTCCTTCCTTATTGCAGTTGCTATATTGTTAGCCGTATCACGTAGTCTTTCGATTGATATCATGTTCTATTATTCCTATACTTGTGCTTATTCAGTTTATTAGACCAGTGAGTTTCTTGACTAGTCCTCGTCACTACTTCACCGAGGTTAGTCTTGATACTTACTGGGCACCGCTTTGGTGTGATCATACTACACTTCTGCATATTTTGTGCAGATGCAGGTATTGATCGTTAGTAGCTGTGGGGATCTTTGCTGAGGAGACTCGAGGTAAACCTGCCGCTGCGTTCGCAGGCTTCGGATTCACATTCTTACCTTGTATTCAAACTGTTTTTACTCATTTCCATGCAGTTGTATTTAGAAGTTGTAGCAACTCTGTAGAGCTTATGACTTGTACTACCGATTTTGGGGAAATTGTAAATTCTATAAGGATTTCTACATCAAAACTGTTAGATTTTTTTTCTTTGTTATTGTTGTATTCATTAAACGTTAGGCTTACCTAGTCCCTAAGACTAGGTTCCATCACGATACCCAACAGAAGGGAAATTAGTTCATCACAGGAAATGGTCGAAAATGACCTCAAGACTAACCGAATTATAAGTCAAGCAGCTCTCAAAGCCACCACCCAAGCAATCCAGAATGGGTTGGGATGCCTTGCAAATCGAAAGAAGAAAGATGAGGAGGCCATGATGGCATCATGGTCAGTAAAAGGCCAAAAGGGAGCATCTCAACAATATGGGCAGTCTCATCAGGTTTCCTATGGTTCCCCACAGCACTACTATCCATCCCCGGATCCTCGACACTCAGTTGCTCCACAGTATGCAACATTCAATGCTCAGTCTTATGCCAAACCATCCAATTGCCAACAGATGCGGGCCTCAACTTCAATAGACCTTCGTCCGCGATAGCAAGAATATCAATCACCCTACAACCCTCGTCCAAAACAAGAGTATGAAAGGGAACATAAGCAGAGCGACAATTTCATGCTAATCGTAGAATCCTACACAAGTTTGTTTGAAAGGTTAAAACATTGTGGCATGATTGAGCCGCTTCAAGGGAGTACCGCTTGTGGAACCTCAATCTCCACGGGCTTATTAGCTAAATGGCAATTGGCACATACAATACGCCCAGTCGCTTCTCGTGGATTTTCATAGTGACTGCAACATGTGTGTCGCGCACCGGACCAGCCGGTTTTGCTGGCGAACAAACCGGTCTATCGCCCTTTGTTCCTCCACTGATAGACTCAGCTCAAACAAAGAAGAGTCTGGTCCGGTCTGAATTCAGGCACGACCCGCCCGTCTGCTGCTAGGTCCAGAAATGGCGCCGGGAGAGGGCGCCGCTAACTGACAGAGCTTGGTTTTTCTTCCTTGACTCGAGACCTCTTTCACTGAGAACTAATTCAATGTCTTTACGCAAGAAGGAGGAGGAGAGGCACAGATAATTAGGGAAGTGGAGTAATTGTGAAGACTAGCGTAGAAGTTACTAACTTTTTTTTATGGAAGCCGAGACATTTTTTATAGATGTTGAGGTTGAGTAAGGGGGGAGAAGCTTGAAGAGCGAAGCGAGCCGCGCTAGCCTAGCAACGTTTTTCAGCAGCAAGCTACGGTCATACAGTCTAATAAAATAATAAAAAAACCCAAAGAAAAGAAGCGAGGCTCGCTGAACTATTGATTAACGATAACTAAGGATTCAATCCAGGGACGCTTGGGACTGGATTGAATCTTCCGCTTTTTTATATCAGCGCTTACTCAATGAATCGGTTGATTGGAATTGCAGGATGGATAGATATTACAGATGATGAATCAATTTCTTTTATATGTCTGTCCCCTAATATCCTCCCTTTACCATATCATGGGGGTTTACAGGAGATCCCGCCTTAACGTAACGGGAAGGACCGCAAGATGGTTACTGCTTCTGTCTGAATTCGACATCACGTATGTAACCAAAATGATCCTGATCAATATGCAAAAGGTTTTAACCCTGTTGTATGATGCATGTACCATTCTAATGTCCCGGGGCATAGCACTGAGGATTGTCAGGATTTGGAAAAGGAAATAGAAATGATGATTGAAGAGGGGATGATCGTGGTCCAGGATAATGGCAACCTAAACGCCATGACAAAGCATGCATTATCTGGATGATTTATAATGATAAAGAATATGGGGATAATTCGCTCAAAAAATCAAGAACCTGTCCACTGAATGCAAGGCGATCAAAATTGTTGAAGGTCTTGTTTGATGCTGATGTGCAAATTCATAGCTAAGATGTCGAGCTTGACAATTGAAAAGTCACTCGCCTCCTTGCCAGGAAGAAGTCTTGGTAATTTATTTTGTCATAATTTCTATCATCTGGATTATTTTGAGGTTTTGACCAGATGTTGTTTGTTTGTCCTGTCATCAAACCTCTCTATCCTTTAACCAATAAAATGTAACTTTTCGATGTGTGTCATTTAAATCCATTGTGTTTAGTTCTTCTTGCATATATAGTTCTTTTCATGCCAATTTTAGTGACATGACATGTGTGAAGTTTTCAGCTAGGCTTTAGAAAGTCTATACAATCTTGAATTGAATCGTGGAAAAACACTTGGAGGATAAGTAAGAGGTTGAAATTTTTTGATGATAAGCATGTGTCAATATCACATGTAACCAAAACAATCATATCCATAGAGGTTAAATATGTTCATCTCAATCTATCATGAATATCCGACTTAATGATATTTGAATGGGTTGAATTTTCATTGGACTAATCAATGAAAAAGGTTTTTTCCATGAGCTGTCATAATCTAATCATATCAAGGAAGATGATCCGAATCTACAGAGAAGGTGCATTCCAGGAAATTTTTAATGGATTAATTGACAAAGACCATGAAAGGGCGGCTCCAAATTGTCAAAGGTCATTTGTTGCAAACAGGATATTGAGTACGGAGCTATACACTTGAAAAAACCAAGAAGTCATGCATGTCTATCGATGACGAACCTGAGAAAAGATAATATTTTTTGGCATTCTTGAGGCTGGGAGGTCCTTTTTCTGCTACCCAAATACTTTGTACCCTTCGTCACCACATTTGAGCTTGTTTTATTTTTCTTTGTCTCCCCTTTTTTGGAATCAAGTTTAGAGAAAAAAAAATAGAAGATCCATGCCACCAGAAAATAGGAACTAGGAAAATTTGTTTTTTAAAACAAAAAGAGAAGAAAAAGAAAAGAGAAAAGAAAGAAAAATGATGGAAAAAACAACAATGAAATATTTCGTGTCATGTTTGAACTACATTTGACTTTATTTTGTTAAAGGATATGTAGGGAGCTCTACACTAGGGTTCAGTCTAACCAAATAAAAAAAAATTCCCTAGTATCTGAAACTGGGGCAAAAGTTCTTTATGATTTTATGAAGAGTCAATTCCAAGAGTTGTAAGTATATAACCCTATCATTTTGAGTCCATTTTGAGCCTTCATGCGATCCTTTGTTTTCCAAAAGCCTACCAAATAAAGACCTCCCAATTATTATTTAAGAATGCCAAGGGAAGCACACAATAAGCCACAATTGTCACACGACATAGAACAATGTCAAGTTGCTCGCATTAAAAAAGAAGAAGAGCAAAACACGATAATGAATGAAAATGAGAGAGTCTTATTGTGAAAAACCGCATGAGCACTGTAAGGAAATGGTAAGTAGAAAATAAATGAGAGAGACCGGTTGGTGAAAACCTTTTGGGGCACTGCTGGTCGAAGGTGAGCTGTGATTTGATGCAAATGATTGGCACAGAGAGTCCAACTTCAAAGACGAAGGGAACAACAAGAAGAAAGGGTAGATTGGTTGAATAGATTTGGCCGCTCAGTCCAAAATTCATGTCATGATCATTAAAGTTGGTTACCACATTCAAAACATCCCATTGTTTCTTTCTTTTCCCCTAAAGTAGCATTTTCAGTTAAATATTATTCCTTCTCACTTGTACGTCACGTTGTTGCGGCCAAACGCACACACAAGTATACCCGGTCGTCAAGTAATAAAGTGACTAAAAGTCGGATGTCGAACCCACGAGAACTTGTTATTAACTATTAACTAAATTAGACTATCCTAACTATCTAAACAAGAATTAAACCTAGAAGTATTTGATTCTAAACTAACTAAAATAAAGAAAATAAATAATGAACTCTGAACAAAGGATAGCAGATTTTTATGTTATCAATGCGATGAAAACGATCTAGGGTTATGAGCTATCTAACAATCATATTGTATTCTTCAGTTGAATTGACTAATTAATTAATCTGGTTTATTGGTTGACAGGGTTAATATTGCTCATAAGAATCTGTCGTGTTCTTACTCGCCTATTCAAGCTAACCTAATGCATATATGTCTATGGAACAAGAACTAACAAAAACACATTAATAATTCCTGTAAATCAACCAATCAAGGCAATTAGGTATATGTCTATCCTAACCGCGAATCCATTCCCCGATGCCCAGGTTCAAGAACTTGCTCTACTCAATCCTATATGCAATCTAGAATTTCCACTTTCGAGATCAACTCTAGATTTGTAGATAGTATTCAATTGGTGATCAAGAAATCAAATAATTAAGCACAAGATTGAATAAATAAACCAATACGATAAATCAAGAAATCAAAATCAATATTCGAATGACAATAGTCATGAAAGAACCACAACCCTAGAACGTGAAGTTTTAGCTCCACATAGAGATGGTAGCCAAATAACAAATCATACAAAGAAACATAAAAAATACTAAGATTGGTTGAAGAAAAGATGAAACCTGGTCTCCACGGCGGCTATGTTCTCTCAAAGTAGGGTCGGGCCCAGATGAAAACACCTTCTCCCGCGCGAAATAGGACTCTGGCTCTATAAAATTTGCACAGGCGTGCCACATGGGACAACGCGCCACGCGCCACACGGTGTGCTTGTGCAACATTTCATAGAGCATGCAATTTGAAGGCAGTAGCAATTTACACAGCCGCCGCGCGCTACGCAGCGCCCCACGCAGCGCAGATATTGAAATTTGGAAAACTGTAAAACATGAAAGTTGTAGCCCTTTTAAATAACTTTCCAGAGATATATTACGGTGCCCAAACGAATTTTTAAGTGAAAAGTTATGTACATTTTACTGGACAATATGTAGTATGCATGCTCGATTCTTTGTTTTGTCCTTAAAGTGCATTATCATCCGTTGATCCCCGAACACGATCCCAACTTAATCCTTGGGGTTTTAATCAGACTCCAAAGCTCTATAATAGCTTGAATTCATTCCATAATAACTACATAGATCGTAATGACTCATACAAGGCATAAAACACATATTTAGTGCAAAACACTAGCAATTAAAGCTTAAACTCAATTAAAGTGCAGTAAATTAGAGTGTAATAAGCGACTAAAATACGTAATTATAGCCTATAATCACACATCACTGTGTCCATTTGCATTATTATTTTGAGTCGGTCTTTGTTAAAACAAACAAGAAATGATTTCAAAATTTGTTACCAGCTTTCTCACTATACAAAACGCGTTCTATCCTAGCACGTAAAAGAGGACATACCCTGGAAGAAATAAGTACAATAAGTTGTTGAAGTTAAACAAGATCTTAGGGTTCATTTAGACGGAAGTTACAAAAAGAAATGTTTGTTGGTCTATTTATTTAGAAGCCAACAAAGAAAGGGCCACAAAATTGATCAATGTTTCTCGAAAATGCAAAACAAAGTTTGTGGAGCGTACGCGGCATTAACAAAGGCACAAATCCATTTGTGATATCCTCTGATAAGCCAAACTAAGTGTTTCAAAGAAATAAGCAAGACTTTCTTCATAGGCAAAGCTAATATCACCACAAACACAAACTGATATGGGGTGCAAGATAATCAATTTTGATTTTCAAAGGAAAAAACTGTCGAAGTGAAGACTTGTTTTGTAGACAAGGTGCAGCAACACCTTGGACATCCGAGTATGAAACAGTCGGGGGTGACAATGGAAAGGCAAGGTCTCCAGAAAGCAATACAGAGTATCCGAGAAACTCGGTACCACGTCGAAAGAATCAGTTCTTTTTCGACAAGGTGGCCGCGAATTCAAACTACTCAGGGCATTCAAGGCTTCAAACCGACCACCATTGTTAAACTCACAAATCTTTCTGTGTTTGAAGCAGTAATCAAAGTACTGTAGAAATGAAGTTCTCAAAGGACGAATGTTACCAAAGGTAAGTTCTTCAAATTATCTACTTTTTCTTTCTAGACATGCCCATATTTGCATCATCAGCCAATGCTTTTTCCAGCATAAGGTACACCAGTCCTTGGATGAGGTTCCATTTTGAAATAGGGCACACCACTCCCTAGTCGCATGTTTAGTTTAGGGTACACCAATACCTAGTTGTATTTTCCAGCATAAGGTACACTAATCCTTAGTGAGGTTCCACTTTATTAAAAGGTATCGTATCCCTTGGTTACCTTTTCGCTAAGTGATACAGGGCGCCAACCTCCGGTTACATTCCCGCCCAGCAATACATGGCGCCAACCCCTGGTTACATTCACTATCATTTCTTCTACCTCACTCGTAGGAGACACACTTCCTAGTTTGAGTCATTCCAATAGGAGACGCACTTCCTAATCTAAACCACCAATCCTAGGAGATGCACTTCCTAGTTTGAGTTATTCCAATAGGAGACGCACTTCCTAATTGAACCATTAATCCTAGGAGATGCACTTCCTAATTTGAGCCATTCCAATAGGATACACACTTCCTAATATGAACCATTAATCCTAGGAGATGAACTTCCTAGTCCAAACCTTTCAACCTCATTCGTAGGAGATACACTTCCTAGTTTGAGCCATTCCAATAGGATACAAACTTCGTAATATGAACCGTTAATCCTAGGAGATGCACTTCCTAGCCCAAGCCTTTCAACCTCACTCGTAGGAGATACACTTCCTAGTTTGAGCCATTCCGATAGGAGACACACTTCCTACTATGAACCGTTAATCCTAGGATACACACTTCCCAGTCCAACCCTTTCAACCTCACTCGTATGAGATGCACTTCCTAGTTTGAGTCATTCCAATAGGAAAACACTTCGTAATATAAACCATTAAATATGAGAGATGTACTTCCTAGTCCATACCTTTCAACCTCATTCGTAGGAGACGCACTTCCTAGTTTTGAGCCATTCCAATAGGAGACACACTTTCTAATATGAACCATTAATTCTAGGAGACGCACTTCCTAGTCCAAACCTTTTAACCTCATTCATAGGAGACACACTTCCTAGTTGAGCCATTCCAATATGAGACACAATTCCTAATATAAACTATTAATCCTAGGAGATGCACCTCTTAGTCCAATTCCTTCAAACGCACTCGTAGGAGACACACTTCCTAGTTTGAGTCATTCCAATAGGAGACTCACTTCCTAATCTAAACCTTCAATCCTAGGAGACACACTTCTTACCCCGAGTATTTCAACCTTTCTAGTAGGAGAGGAACTTCCTAGTTCGAGTTATTCCAATAGGAGACTCACTTCCTAATCTAATCAACCATTCCTAGGAGACGCATTTCCTAGTCCAAGTCTTTCAACCTTGCTCGTAGGAGACACACTTCTTAGTATGATTTATTCCAATAGGAGACGCACTTCATAATCGAACCATCAATCCTAGGAGACACACTTCCTAGTCCAAGCCTTTCAACCTCACTTGTAGGAGACACACTTCCTAGTTTGAGTCGTTCTAATAGGAGACACACTTCGTAATCTGAACCATTAATCCTTGGAGACGCACTTCCTAGTGCAAGTCCTTCAACCATAATCCTATAGGAGATTCACTTTCTAGTTTGAGTTATTCCAATAGGAGACACACTTCCTAATCTGAACCATTAATTCTAGGAGACGTACTTCCTAGAGCAAGCCTTTCAACCTCACATCATAGGAAATGCACGTCTTAATCTGAACCTTTATTCCTAGGAGACACACTTCCTAGTACAAGTCTTTCAATCTTACTCGTAGGAGACACATTTCCTAGCTTGAGTCATTCCAATAGGTGCACTTCCTAATTTATACCTTTATTCCTAACAGACACACTTCCTAGTACGAGTCCTTCAACCTCACTCGTAGGAGACATACTTCCTAGATTGAGTAAACCCTATTCATTCTAATAGGATACACACTTCCTAATACGAACCATTAACCATAGGATACGCAATTCTTAGTTCGAGTCCTTTGATCTAACAGTCATTCATTTTCTCAGTGCCAAACTGGGGTAGAGATTTTATTTGTTTTGTTCATATCTGATGGCTTCAGGTCCCGTCGTAGCGCACAGGTTGTGACGATTAAAGCTTGCAATTTCAGTTATCATCATAAGAAATAAGTCTTCCGATCACAGGATAGTTGATGTTAAATTTGACAATGTGTCAGCAACCCAGCTTCTCAAGATTCATCTTCTCAATTTCGGATCAGGAAAGCAAGCAACTGAGATCGAGTCATAATCTTTTCTTCAAAGAGCATCACGATCCAATCTAAGGTCAATATAAGCGAGCAAGTCAAGAATCAGGATGTGACTCCAGAAGGTACATAGATAGGAATTTTGTAACCTTAGTTTGCAGCCATATATAGCTCTCTTATCTTTTCCTTTTGATGTAAGCAACAAGAAATAGTAACAACAACAACAACAACAATATCATCAGTCTTAACTCAGTATCCGGTAGTCCCAGCTACTAAATTTTCTCAGAACTACAGTGTCCGGTAGTCCCAGCTACTAAATTTTCTCAAAACTACACAGACCTGATTTCTTTATAGCCAAGGATATGTAGGCAACTTCGAAAGCAAGGTTCGGTCACCTTTAAAAGAAATGCTTTCATTGGAGTGATATGTGAGCAAAATTTAGTCATGGCATTCACTTTTTTTTGCAAGAAAACCCGTCATGTTCTCGAGCAAAGAGGGGCAACTGTGAATACCTAATTTTACTCGCTTCTAATTCTCCTACAAATACTAATTTTTGGATGATTTTTATTTATTTATTTTTTCTTGTTTGAACTCATTTGTGCAATTTTATTTGCATTCCTTAATTAAAAATACAAAAAAATATTTTTTTCTTTCTTCCTCTTCATTTATGCATTTTAGGAAATAAGTAATTAGTGAATTAGACTAATTTGATTGATCGATTGAAGGTGTAGTCATTTAGTTGTTTGTTTTTCTTAATTAAGGTTAGAAATAAAAGATAGGATTAAGGAAGAAATTGGGCTAAATTTGAAAGATAAAGTGGCTAAAGTTCAAGACAAGGGGCTGCCATATGATGATTTAAAACAGCGTAGTTTCAAGACACAACTACATCGTTTTGGTTAAGTGAATCAAAATCCGTCATGGCAATTCATTCCATCTTAATATAATGGTCCAAAGTTTATCCTTAACTAAAGTATAAAATCTGAAAATTAGATTTTTTGCATAATTTATTAATCTTAATGCCTTCCCCCATCTCTCTCCCTTCTCTCCCTTCTCTTCTAGTTGCAGCCCACTCACCGCCGTCCGCCGCCGCGGTAGTGGCATCAAAACTCCTCAAAATAACACTAAACTATTCCACTCCGCAGAATCCCTCTATAAATCCGTAAATCGCCTAAATCCGAAAATGCTAGGCCCTCTTTATTTTTGAAATTCTCTCCAAAGCACATCACCCCACCCCACAATACCTACATCAATGGAAAGAGCTCCTCAAGACCTAACTATTAATGTCAATTTCAAGTTCAAAATCTGATCACTAAATTTCCCGGCGACTTGGCGCCGGCCCCACTGCCTACCAATCACCACCATCAAATTCCTCCTTTTGCTTTTACCCCAATATATAGCAAGTTTCTACTTTCGATAACGTAGAAGTCAGTTTCTGATTAATCAAATTCTGGGCTTCTATAAATATCGAACATAGAAGCTCTTTCGATCCGAAACACTTCTGCCACTGTCAAACTGCGCCATTGTCCCGAGCTTCCGAGTATGTTGTATTACACTAATCCCTTTTCCCTATTCCTTTTTTCTCTTCTACTTCTTGTTTTGTATTAATGTAAAGACCCGTAAATTTTCTTAACTTAAAACGATGCTCGAGTAGGCCCCCATGTTGTTATAACAGTAGTAATTCTAAAAATGCACCATTTTGGAGAAAAAGTACCCCAGGACATAAAAGATATAATTTCCCAGATTTGCGCAGGTCTGCGGTCCACTATGTGATCGTAGATCAGGTATGCGGACCGTATAGTGGTCGCATACTTGGACAATTTGTTGTCCATTTTGAGGACAACTATGCGGCCTAGAATGCGATCGTATTTCACGAATGCGGGCTGCATAGTTATCGCATTCTTGCACCTTGATTTTTGCGGAGGGAGTTATGCGACGCACTATGCGATCGCATAACAGGTATGCGGACCGCATAGTGGTCGCATACCTGGGCAGTCTGCTTCTCTTTTTGGCCCAGCTGAAGGCCACTTATGCGACAGGTATGCGGACCGCATAACAGGAATGCGATCTAATTTCTCTTAACAGGAATGTGATCGCATTCCTGACCGCATACCTGCTTTGGGGCTTCTAATTTCTAACGTTAAAACCCGACCCCCAGCTTAATAAAACACCCTTCCCCTTCATTTTTAATGACTATCTGGTTAAAATAGAGAGGAGTGAGAGTGGGTTCTAGTGAGAGAAGTCCCCATCTTCCCCAAGTTGGTCCTCCATCTCTACTCATGCCTGGAATTAATCGAGTAGTCGTCATCTTCTTCACCATAAGAGGTAAGCCTCCACCCCATTTCCCCAAATTTTCAGATTTTAGTTAGAATAGAACACACATAGGTTGGTTCTTGAAGATGAGCGTTAAGACCTTGCATGCATGTCAATAATCTACCATAATCTAGCAAAGGGAAGTAAGTTAGGGCAATCTTTCACTAAAAGGGGGCTAGTTAATCTAAAGGACCACATAGTATTTGATAAAATGCCCAAATGAGTTCAAGGTTCCTAACTCTAAGTTTGAATGTGTCACATTGTAAATTAGATTGAAGGCGTTAGAAGGTCCGGTGATTTGGGATAGAAATTAAAGGGAAATTCCAACTCGAGGTATGTATGGATAACTCTAGTCCTCATAGAATAAACTCATTGTGCTCACTTTCTGGGTATGATTCTCTTGTTGGATATCTATGGAATTTATGTGTTCTATGTGCCTAATTGAGAAATTCTTTCTTCTATGTCATTCCATGCTAATACCATATCGTTGTGCTACGTGAGTATATGAGTTGTGATCTTTATGTTCATTCTTCTACTATGTGTGTGATCCTTGCATATGGTGGGTGTGGTAAATATGAAACATTGGAATGGTATGAAATATGAAGGAAAAATTTCACATTAGAACAACTGGGATTCATGCTATTCAATTTTATAGCCCATATTTCAATTTACAATCAACTAGCCCAAAATTAATATGCTAAAACTCAACATCCAACTCCAATAAGTTCTCAAAATGACTATTTAATTTTTAAAAAGGATTCCTCAAGGATTTAAGTTAATATTCGAATCAGTAATTGTGACTCAAATATTAGTTCAAAAAACAAAATCCATTTGGGTGGTGAAAATTAGATTTTTAACAAGCTTAAACATGTGGGTTTAAATTCCGAATTTGATTTTGAGAGAAATTTGTACATAAAATTTGAAGTCATTTCATGGAGATTTGGATTGGTTTTTAACAAGATTGCAACTGAAAATCATGGAAGAAGTTCGTCTACAGACGCTTGTATCAATGTGTATAAAAGTATAATAGTGTATAAAATTTGTTTATACACTCATATACACTATTATACAAGATTATACATACTTATACAAAAAACTGACTTCGTCTTCTTCCTTGCGTCTTCTCTGAAATTTAGTTCAAATCTACTCCAAATCACTTCAAATTTAAATTTTGAACTTACTTTTGATATTTTCAATCAATTGGAACAACATCCAATCCAAAAAACTAACAAAATAAAAAAAAAAAATTTGAAAGCAAAGCTTTGAATGGTCTTCAATGGTGGACTTCTACTCTTTAATTTTCTTACATTGCAACCAGGTGACACAAGAGGAGAAACAGAAAATATACAGCCCCTTGAAGCATATGTCGAGGATGTGAGAAGAAGAGAGCGAAAGCAATATTGTAAGAACACAAATTTAATTCCATAGCTTTTAGAAGCAATGGTTGTAAGAACACATATTTTGAATTTGCTAGTGCTTTCAAAATATGTACAATATGGGCTAGGATGGGTAAACCTTAAAAATATGGGCCATTTTTTGTTATGGTGTGAAGTCATGTGTATTTTTTTGTAATTATTTCAAATATGAATCAAAAAGTTGTTATGATATGAAATGTGGGTAAAGAGATGGTAATGATGTGAAATGCGAAACATGAGGTTGAATTGTTATGAAGCACGAAACAATGGATTGGCAAATTGTGAAACATAAATTAATGGAATGGATGGTTATGGAATATGGATTAAAGGATGAATTATTGTGAAATGTGAATCAAAGGATTCTAATGATATGAAAGACGAATCAAAGAACAATATGTGTTGGGGATCAAAAAGGTTAAAAATGATGTAAGTAATCTAAAACACCCATAATTGTACCAGGAGAATGTCCTAGGGGTGAGAAGGCCTATCCGGTCTGGCTGGGATCGGACTCCAAGCCGTACACATGGATGACTTGATATTGTGATATGATTATGATATGATGATGATTATTGCCCTCACTGATTCAGTTGAGATGGCCTAGCCGATCGGGCAGAGATCGAACTCCGTGTGATGTGCACGAGCCACGGTGTTAACCTAGCCGATTCGGGCAGAGATCGGACTCTGTGAGAACAAGACACGGTGGTTATATGTGATGTGATTGAAATTCGGACCTTACCTAGGATGTCTTAGCCGATCGGGAAGAGATCGGACTCCGTGTGACAACGACACGGTGGATCAGTAAAAATAAAAACAAGATGAAATCTAAAAGAACATTAACCAAATGATGGCAAAACGGGATGAGGGATGTGGTAACTCTTGTTTGTGTTTTTCCTTGCTTCAGCGTATTGTTGTATGATGCCTCTATTTGTGTTGACTGTTGATGTTTATCCTATCTAGAGTAGGTTTGTTCATACATACTAGTATTATTCAATGGTACTAACGTCCCTTTTGCCGGTGGCACTAGATCTTTTATATGGATATAGGTGGTTCCATAGCAGGTAGCTCCGATCGCCGATAGTGGTTCCTTCCCTCCATCTCTTCAGCAGTCTTAGTGAGCCCCACTTCTTCTCGGGGCCGTGTGTAGTTCATGATTGACTCATTTAGTTTCTGTTGTCTTCTTTTGAGGTATTGTCGGGGCCTTGTTGCCGGCAAGTCTATGTATACTGCTTGTACTCTTAGAGGCTCCGTAGACATTATGTGGGTTAGATATATGTATTTTGGGTAGTTGTCGTACTTGTTCGTAATCACGATCCCGTATCGTGAATGTTGTATTTTAGGTATGTATATTTTGGGGAAGATTAAATGTTGAAAATGTTTAAAGAGGAAAATGGACTTTATGATGTGAACACACGCTTTTGATTACCTTTCATTATTTCATATAAATAATGTACGCTATAATCACAGGGAAATGCATTGAGTAGGAAAGGCAATCCAGGTCCGCTTGGCCGGGTTCATCCGGTTAGGCGCCGGTCTCGTCCCTCGATTTTGGGGCGTGACAAACTTGATATCAGAGCCTATGTTTTTAAAGTGTCCTAGGATGTCTCGGAGCCGTGTCTAGCAGAGCCCTTCTTATCGGTGTGTTGTTGACCACATTTATAATTAGGGGGCTGCTTGGACATTTAGGAATTTCACCCTTATTTGATACTTTAATCGTGCGATAGAGCTCGATATAATTAGTTAGTTTTCTTGATACCATAATCCGCGAGTTTGAATCCATGATGAGGGATTGATCCCACCATTGAGTCCGAAGGAGATTGCCCAAAGGCTTGTTAAAAGAATGTATTGAGCTGTGGAGGGACTGGTAGAACCTATATCTAAGAGGGGAGTACCCTTGTCCCTATTAATGTCACTGCACCACCAAATTTTATAGTATATCAGTATGGTACCAACGTACGTTAGGGATGTGGAGTCGAGGGGCATCGATTAAGCTATTTCCCTATCAACCGAAGTCATCAAGTAAGTCACTCCTTAGCATAACCAACGTACCCTTGTTGTATATATACCTCCATATTGAAGAATTTTCATAGGCATGGTCTTAATAAATGTTGAGTCACAAAATATTGCATGCATCTACTCTTTGAACGAGATCCATTATTTCGTGAATCCACTCTACCACAAATTCTCTTATAAGAAATCTCTTATGACATTGAGCTCTATAATCATGTCCTTGAATGGAGTTGTAACTATAGAATTACTACTTCCCACATGCCTTTCTAAACTCTCAACAAGGGACTAAACCCGAAGAATTTCTTATCGAATGAATGGACGAAAAATTATCATATTTTCGCACAAGATAAAAAGATATCTCCTCTCGACCATTTATTCTTCTCTATTCAAAACCCTAGGCCATTTTTCTTCGAGTTTCTGCTTCAGTCTGAATGTTGACATAGTATCATGGTGAAGATCTTTCCTTGTTTCATCACTCTTTTTAGTCTGGTAGTGCCCTCACTCTACTTTGTTGAGACTTTCATTTTCGCCTAGTGATTGGAATCGGTAAGATTTTCATTTGCTTGGCGAGTTCTCCCTCTTCTTTTGTAAGTTATTTTCTGGATTTGGTCTGCTCAATTTTTTTTGGTAACATTGCTAAATCTCCATCGAAGCTAGGGTTTGTCGAGCCTCTATTTTTGTAACTGGATCATGCTACTTATTATTGTCGTTCATCTTATTCTTGAAGGTTGTCCTTCTTCTAGTTGTAAGGAAGATGAGTACTTTCGCTCCTCTTTTGATTTGCATGATACTTGCTTGAGTGTCTCTATCTGTTAGTTGCTCTATTTTGGCTACGAATCCAACTGATTTTAATGTTAGTACTGGCTCCACTAGCCGTGAGGCTTTTGAGTTTACTCTTATAACCCTCAAGTCCTCTTCCTGTTAATTCCTCCCATATACCCAGTCTTCCCCTGGTTGTTGTCCTATTTTTTTAGTTCCAATTTTGGTGGTTGAAGAAAGATCATAATTGTGTCTTTGCCATCTAGAAGTAAAATTTCCTTTGTCATATGTTAATCCTTATGTTGCTATGGGACTTGGGATAGAGTCAGAACAACCTTATGAGCCATTCTCTGTATCTACTCTTTGAATGGGACGTATTACTTACGACCTCTTGAAAAAAAAAATTGAATCCTATAATAACTTCTTCAATCGAGTCATAATCATAGGGTAATACTCCCCACTTGCTTCCCTAAATTTTTCAACAAGAAACTACACCTGATGAATTTCTTACGGAACCTTTTCAGTTAAATAGATAACATCTGCTCCCTTGTGCCTACGCACGCACCATCGTAAAAGTTTATCTATGTGGTGTCAATTTCCATGAAAAGCATCCCAGAATTGGAATCCTCCTCGAGCCACTCTTCTTCTCACTAGGTGTATATGGCTTCTATGGTTTGAATAGTCACTCTACTCTTGCGAATATCATCATGAAACCTTCTCACTATCTAGTAGCATAAGAGCATGCCTTAACACCTATCATATGAGTGCATGTCAATCGAAATGGTCACCATGTGCATAAGGTCTCTTTGAAAATTGAGATCCTCATATCCCCGTCATAGAAAGATCTTGTGTCGCCATCTTAGTATAACTTCCGTGTCCGCTTGAGACCTCCCGTAGTAAGTAACTCACTTTGTTCCTAGTATTGTGGTTGTCCGTGGCATGGTCTTGTACTATAGTTGGGAACTAATATAGCAGAAACATGGCAAATGCATAACAAATGTTTATTTTCTCTTTACACCTCCACAACATGTGTTAATTGTGTTCCTCTGTTAGTGAATTTATCGAGCTAGTTTCCCAACAATTTTTAGATAACTAGGATAGAACGTGTCCTCCTATGTGTTACTATAACACTTCCTTTATTATAAGGACCCTTAGTAAACTCCTCGTCAAGACTAAATGCGCCTTTGAGGGTTATTATAGCACAATGCCTACTACTTATGTTTTCCTGTCTTTCATTAGCATCTGGATACTTCTCATGTCAACATCCATGGAGAACTCATTATGAACCTCTGCAAACCTTCCATGATCATTTTATATTGTCTCATTGGGGTTCTGTTGCCCTTGCGCACTCGACTTTTAGAATCATTCATTTCGTCATTGTCATGTGCAGAGAGTTTTGCTATCCTTGGCATTCCACCTCCCTAGTTGGATAGAAGTTCTATTTGTCTTTCTCCCCAGAGCATCATGTTAATTAACAACTAGAACCCCTCTAACTAATACATGATTTCATCCCAATATTAAGATGTCCTAACTATATGGTTTCACTCGTAGAAGGTTGAGAATAAATGCTTCCAGGTTTTTGCACATACCATAAGCATCCTAATTTAGAAGACAAGTGTCGTATCTTTAGTTACCTCATATCGAGTCAATCATCGGGAAGGGTTAAGCTGTTTGGATGATGATAATCTCATAGGCGTTTGACTTCCTTTTTCACCCTCATGCGCACGTGGCATAGATCCCTTATTTCAGTTAATGTTAGGAGTGTAATTCAAATTCATATGATTCTTTTGAAGTCTCTATCACATCCATGTTGCGAGAATCTTACCATTTTGAGCTAAACTTATTTTCCTTACACTCAAGGAGACAACCGGTTTGACGTACTTGACCGCTCCTTCGTAGAGCTCACTATCGTCGGGCAAGGCATTGTGTGGAGATGATCAATTGTTACTATCCCATGCATAACTCGTATCCTCCCAAGGATAACTAATGTTAGCGTCTTCATCCTCCCGATCATGCCTCTCGTGTGTCTCATGTCTAGGAAGATCCACTTCTTTTAGACCTCAGGATCACATATATGGTTCCCACCTTACATTGTGCTAGTTACCTCTATGCTTCATTTGTCTAATAATTAATGTCGTCACAATGATTAACAATGTTAGCATTGTTAGTAGTAATCTCTGTGTCTCTTAGCATATAACCTCATGAAATACTCTGCTCAGCACATTAATGGATTCCTGAATAATTCCAGCCCAGTTTTGAAACTTCGTTGCTCCTCATTGTATTAGATCTATTGGGTATTGAAGGTTCAAACGTGTCAAAGTCACCCTGTGATCACATATATTCAATAGGTAATTTCATGGTCAATTTATTGTAACATATCTTAGAGTAATCGTGAAGGTCACCACAAGTTTAGCTTGGGTGTTCGCGTAGGGATTTGGAATTTAGGAGGGTGAACAGTTTGTTCTCAAAATTTTCCCCTGAAGATGTTATGTGAATTGATAATGAAGGGTACATAAGCGCATTTCCTATTAGGTTACACTAGGAGTATGATGTTCCCCATGTATTTGTGTTTTCATATGTCTATGTCTAAGAAGGTAGTTAGAGATCCTTTGTGTATCATTGTGGTGTAAATTATTGAAGGTAAAGTTAATGAATAGTTAGCTTATGCGAGGTATCTAGTTGTCATCCTTGTTAGATAAGTTTGGGGATTGGGATTGTTTCCGTGAATGTGTTATGTCGAAGCTTTTAAGTCGAGGAAGCCACATGGGAAGCGGAGAATGAAATAAAAAAGAAATACCTCCATTTGTTTGAATAAGTCAGGTAGTCGTTTATGAAGTTGATTACCTCTAAATAATTGAATTACATGTCATATTGTGTAGAGCCACCCCACTCCCCTAATCCCCCTTTCTCTTATGACTTTTTCAACCTTGTGCCATATTTGTGGGTATTGTTTTAGTTGAAATATGTGCAACCCATTGAAATAATTGAGTTATGTGAAATTCGTTGTGTTATCTGCACTTTGTACGAAGTAGCTAAAATTATGTGGAACTTGTTGAAATATGTTTCGGAGGCCCTCTGTCAGGCGGATAGGCCTATTTATAGAGGATACTCTAGTGAAAATTTCAGAAAATATCGGAGTTAGTGAAAATTGGGAGCTGGTATCTTTGTGTTTTCTTACCCAAGTGACTCCCCAAATCCTCATTCGAGGACGAATGATTTTAAGTGGGGGAGGATGTAAAGACCCGTAAATTTTCTTAACTTAAAACGATGCCCGGGTAGGACCCCATGTTGTTATAGCAGTAGTAATTCTTAAAATGCACCCTTTTGGAGTAAAAAGTACCCCAGGACTTAAAAGATATAATTTTCCAGATTTGCACAGGTTTGCGGTCCACTATGCGATCGCAGATCAGGTATGCGAACCGCATAGTGGCCGCATACTTGGACAGTTTGCTGTCCATTTTGAGGACAACTATGCGGCCTAGAATGCGATCGCATTTCACGAATGCGGGCCGCATAGTTATCGCATTC
The DNA here is from genome assembly GCA_005239525.1 of Nicotiana knightiana. Lineage (NCBI taxonomy): Eukaryota > Viridiplantae > Streptophyta > Magnoliopsida > Solanales > Solanaceae > Nicotiana > Nicotiana knightiana. The sequence continues at coordinate 131,896 of ML411107.1, read as the reverse complement.
TTGCACCTTATTTTTGCGGAGGGAGTTATGCGACGCACTATGCGATCACATAACAGGTATGCAGACCACATAGTGGTCGCATACCTAGGCAGTCTGCTTCTCTTTTTGGCCTAGCTGAAGGCCACTTATGCAACAAGTATGCGGACCGCATAACAGGAATGCGATCGCATTCCTGACCGCATACCTGCTTCGGGGCTTCTAATTTCTAATGTTAAAACCCGACCCCCAGCTTAATAAAACAGCCCTCCCCTTCATTTTTAACGACTATCTGGTTAAAATAGAGAAGAGTGAGAGTGGGTTCTAGTGAGACAAGTCCCCATCTTCCCCAAGTTGGTCCTCCATCTCTACTCAGGCCTGGAATTAATCGAGTAGTCGTCATCTTCTTCACCATAAGAGGTAAGGCTCCACCCCATTTCCCTAAATTTTCAGATTTTACTTAGAATAGAACACACATAGGTTGGTTCTTGAAGATGAGCATTAAGACCTTGCATGCATGTGAATAATCTACCATAATCTAGCAAAGGGAAGTAAGTTAGGGCAATCTTTCACTAAAAAAGGGCTAGTTAATCTAAAGGACCACATAGTATTTGATAAAATGCCCAAATGGGTTCAAGGTTCCTAACTCTAAGTTTGAATGTGTCACATTGTAAATTAGATTGAAGGCGTTAGAAGGTCCGGTGATTTGGGATAGAAATTAAAGGGAAATTCCAACTCGAGGTATGTATGGCTAACTCTAGTCCTCATAGGATAAACCCATTGTACTCACTTTCCGGGTATGATTCTCTTGTTGGATATCTATGAAATTTATGTGTTCTATGTGCCTAATTGAGAAATTCTTGCTTCTATGTCATTCCATGCTAATACCATATCGTTGTGCTACTTGAGTATATGAGTTGTGATCTTTATGTTCCTTCTTCTACTATGTGTGAGATCCTTGCATATGATGGGTGTGGTAAATATGAAAGATTGGAATGGTATGAAATATGAATCAAAAAGTTGTTATGATATGAAATATGGGTAAAGAGATGGTAATGATGTGAAATGTGAAACATGAGGTTGAATTGTTATGAAACACGAAACAATGGATTGGGAAATTGTGAAACATGAATTAATGGAATGGATGGTTATGGAATATGGATTAAAGAATGAATTGTTGTGAAATGTGAATCAAAGGATTCTAATGATATGAAAGACGAATCAAAGAACACTATGTGTTGGGGATCAAAAAGTTTAAAAATGATGTAAGTAATCTAAAACACCCATAATTGTACCAGGAGAATGTCTTAGGGGTGAGAAGGCCTATCCGGTCTGGTTGGGATCGGACTCCATGACGTACACATGGATGACTTGATATTGTGATATGATTATGATATGATGATGATTATTGTCCTCACTGATTCAGTTGAGATGGCCTAGCCGATCGGGCAGAGATCGAACTCCGCATGCTGTGCACGAGCCACGATATTAGCTTAGCCGATTCGGGCAGAGATCGGACTCCGTGAGAACAAGACACGATGGTTATATGTGATGTGATTGAAATTCGGACCTCACCTAGGATGGCTTAGCTGATCTGGCAGAGATCGAACTCCGTTGACAACGACAAGTTGGATCAGTAATAATAATAACAAGATGAAATCTAAAAGAACATTAACCGAAAGATGGCAAAACGGGATGAGTGATGTGGTAACTCTTGTTTCTATTTTTCCTTGCTTCGGCGTATTGTTGTATGATGCCTCTATTTGTGTTGACTGTTGATGTTTATCCTATCTAGAGTAGGTTTGTTAATACATACTAGTACTATTCAATGGTACTAACGTCCCTTTTGCTGGGGGCGCTACATCTTTTATATGGATGTAGGTGGTTTCATAGCAGGTAGCTCTGATCGCCGATAGTGGTGCCTTCCCTCCATCTCTTCAGCAGTTTTGGTGAGCCCCATTTCTTCTCGGGGTCGTGTGTAGTTCATGATTGACTCATTTAGTTTTTTTCGTCTTCTTTTGAGGTATTGTCGGGACCTTGTTTCCGGAAAGTCTATGTATACTGCTTGTACTCTTAGAGGCTCCGTCGACATTATGTGGGTTAGATATATGTATTTTGGGTAGTTTTCGTACTCTTTCGTAATCACGATCCCATATCGTGAATGTTGTATTTTAGGTATGTATATTTTTGGGAAGATTAAATGTTGAAAATGTTTAAAGAGGAAAATGGACTTTATGATGTGAACACACGCTTTTGATTACCTTTCATTATTTCATATAAATAATGTATGCTATAATCACAGGGAAATGCATTGGGTAGGAAAGGTAATCCAGGTCCGCTTGGTCGGGTTCATCCGGTTAGGCGCCGGTCTCGTCCATCGGTTTTGGGGCGTGACAGTTAAGTTCGAATTAATTTAGGTTCCTTTTGTTGATTGTTTAGTACAACATTACTTCTGTTTTTAGTGCGTAGTTAGAATTTAGCTAGGTTTAATCTAATTGCTAATTCTGGTTATCTAATTTCTGCATTCATTTGGATATAATTTCCCGATGTTTGAGTGCTGAATTATCTGCTTTTGAGATTGTTGAATAAGTAGTTATTAGTAGAGTACATGTTTGGTTGTAATGTAATGTTTGTGTTCTGTTTAGAGTACAAAACTCTAAAAATCTACCTCTAGTTGGTAAAATACTATCTCCTGGACAAATGTTTTACCAAGGAGCTGTCCTTTGAATTGTGTTGGACAGATTTTTGGAAAAATTTGTCCTTTTGAGAGATTTTCATATTGAAATCATGTCCCTCCTATCCTATAAAGAGATGGTGTTTTGTTTCAGTTTAGACGAGTTGAACACACACTTTAACATTCTGGCCATTCATCTTTTAATCCAAGTGAAAACACCAAAAACTTGGGAGAAAAAGATTGTTGAACATATAACAACTAAGCTAAAGAACATAGAGCTTCTTTGGAGGGATAAACTTCGAGAGCAAAAGTCCTCTAAAAAGCTGAGAGTCTTTCAAGGTTCTTTGATTTTCTTTTGAGGTTCTTGTCTATTCAACTATGGCTGGTTTATTCCTGGGTCATTGTCAAGGTTTCGGGCTGTTAAATTGATGTTCGTTTTTCTGGGATTGGTGTCCATTATTCCTTTTTAAGCATGTTTCTTCACTGCTTCCTGTTTCTGCATTTACGTACTCTTCTGATTTTTCTTTCTTTATTTAATTTGATTTGGCTTGGAATGAAGGCATGAAGATGTTGATGTGCTATAATTGTGCCATTACGTTGTGTGATCTCTGCCCACAAGACGAGTGAATAAATGTTTAACTTCACGGGCTAGAGTTTCACTCGTTATTTTAGATTATTGAACTGTCGTGATCCATTTTTATTGGTTATAATACATGAATGATTTGAGTTATTGTAGTATGCGACGAAAGAAGTAGAAAAATGTAGTTTTAAGTTCATAATTTTCAATTTTTAGTGTAGTTGCAGCAGTCCCTATTAAGAAAACTAGTTTTACTTCACTAAAATTTCTTGTAATAATCTGTCACACATTGAAGCTTTCTTAAATATTTTCTTCAAGTATTGTCCTTGTCCCTTTTTCGTGATTCGTAGCTACATGGTTTTATGGAAGTAGGTGACATTCTAATACAATCCTTGATTAGTTTTCTTCTACTTTAAATTTCTTTAATATGATTAATATAGAAATATTGTATTTTTATGCAATTTTCATTCATGTGATTCTCCAGTTCGTATAATGTTCACAAGCATAGGAAATATTGTTTGGCTAATTATTTTTTCACTAACTAATAAGATAATTATCAATTAATCTTGAAAGGAAGGATGAAGTAACAATTGGGTAACGGTTGGGTTCTGACGATTTGGATAACTTTGAGATAAGTAAATATACTAATTGAAATTAAATGGGGTTGAACTTTTCAACTTTTTTTTGGTAATTCATAAGAAAATATCATATTTTTGAATTAAGAACTTAATCACTTAATTAATTTAAACGCTAAGAAGCTAATAGACGCGCTTTAACTTTTTCATTCACGGAATCACTTGTGTAGAGTGATGTTTAATATTTAGTAAATAAATTCAATTATCTCAATAGCTTAATTAGTTCCTAATTTAATTAATGTCTTGTTCTAATCGCGTATTCGCTTGCGTAGCGCGAAGTGGCAGTTAATAATTTCCTAAACTAGTTTCCTCAAGTACAAATGTAGTAATTTCTCAAAAGTACTACAATTATTTTATTGTTCTGATTTCGGATTCGCTTGCGAGGCGCGATTATGATAAGTTCATTAAATTTTGTTTTCAATTACGCATTCGCTTAAGTAGCGTGGTTATGATAACGTAATATTATTCAAAATATTTTTAATAATTCTAATAATCAAGAATTAAAAGCAGATAGGTAAAACATGAAAATTAAATAGAACATAGTTTGTTCAAATTAATTCAAGCCATTTTAGTCAATAAAAGTGACTATGCTAGAACCGCGAGATCGGGGAATGCCTTACACCTTCTCCCCGTCAACAAAATTTTTTATACGGACTTTGTTTTCACAGACCAAATAATAATAAAGTCAATTGTTCCTTTGAATAGGGATTCAAATAAAAAGTGACTTGAAACACCCAAAATCAATTCAAAGTGGCGACTTTGACGAATAAAATAATCCCTACTTCAAAAATGTTATTTCAATTGGAAAAACTCTTTAACCCTTGACATATCCACAATCCATTAATTGTGCTGCTTCGCACGTTGTTACATAGAAGTACTCTTTAGTTTAACTATTGCGCAAGTATTTATCTTTGCGTAGAATTATGCACGACTTAGGGTGCACTATTCCCTAATAACATTTGGAATCCCTGACATAAGATCTTCCGTAATCAGCCCTTTACCGTGAGGGTTTCATAAGAGAGGGGCCTATTATGTTTACGGTGCTTTGAAGAGGTCGTCTCCTGTTCATTACGGTACTAGCATTTGAAGTACTTGTTTAGATTTCAAATGATAAACTCAATTCATCGTTCAGACGAGATACAAGATAAACATAAAAAGATTTTATTTTATTCCTTCCATTTTCAAAAGTACATAAGCATTCGTTGTGCTAAAAAGAAATTGCCATTACTTGTGGCTAACTTGTATAACTGTTTTCTACGGGGCTAGCCGCGCAGTCCCTAGTCCCAATGATTAAACTTTGTTCCCGAATTTCATAGTCCCGACCGATGTGGCAGTAATGTTGCCGTATTTTTATATCATCCCCTCAGTGTTCGATTGTGAAGAATGTGAATTTGAATACTGGAAGTCTTGCTCCTTTGAATGTTCTACTATTGAATGTTGAATAATCTTTGGTTCGATAGCAAACTTCGTTTCTCATTAGGAACTTTGCTACAAAGCCAAAGATTACCTACCCCCCAGCGACTTGCACTCGTGAACGGTCGGGTAACCTTGTCGGACCTAGATTTCTTGCGTTAATCTCCCGGGTGTTTTGAGTTACTTCCTTAAAACCAAGTCTCCTACTTTGAAATAACGAAGGTTGGCTTTTCGATTGTAATATCTCTCCTTTGGGCTGCCATCCTTATATGCGCAAGTCCCTGCGTTCATCAGCAGCTCCAATTTGACCAATAATGCTCCATTTTTTGTTTCTTCATCCGCCCGAATGTATCTCAGGGTAGGTTCTCCTACTTCCACAGGATCAAGGCTTCTACTCTTTATACAATAGAGAAAGGAGTCTCCCCCGTACTTGATTTAGCCGTTGTTCGATACGCCCAAAATACTCATGGTAGCTCTTCGGGTCATTTTCCTTTGGCTGCTTCCAATCTATTTTTGAGATTTTGGATAATTACCTTGTTTGTTGATTCTGGGTGACCGTTTGCGCTAGGGTGATGATGTGGTTCTGTTGACTTTTAGGTCTTCAAGGAACTTTGTGACCTTTGCGCCTATAAATTATGGCCCGTTGTCGCAGACTATTTCTTTTGCTATCTCAAATCTGTAAATTATATTCTCCCATAAGAAATCTATCACTTCGTGCTTGCCGATTTTCTAGTAAGGAACTTCTTCAAACCACTTAGAAAAATAGTCAGTTAAAATCAAAAGAAACTTACCTTACGGGGGCCAGCGGCACCGGACTGACTATATCCATTTTCCACTTCATGAATGGTTAGGGAAACAAAACCGAGTACAGCAGCTCTGTCGGTTGATGTACCAACGGTGCGTGGTGTTGGCATTTATCACATTTCTAAACATAAGCCTTAGCGTCTTGTTCCATCCGAGGCCAATACAATTTTGCCCAAATTATCTTTAACACTAAGGAATCCGCGCCCGAGTGATTTTTGCATATCCCTTCGTGGACTTCTCTTATGACATAGTTAGTTTTGGAAGCTCCCAAAAATTGGGCCAACGGGCCTTGGAATGATCTTCTATACGATTGACCTCCCTTGAAGCTGTATCGAGTTGCTTTAGTGCGTAGCGCTAGATATGCCTTGGGATCTTCAAGCAGTTTTCCGTGCTCGAGATAGTCAATGATCACATTTCTCCAGTCCCAGACCAAATTGGCCGCGTTTACTTCGTAATAGCCGTCTGCGTCCAATATTGAATGCATAAGCTGCAGGAGCGTACTGGAGTCCGATCCCTTAATTTTCGTGGATGATCCCAGATTGGCTAGTGTGTCTGCCTCCACATTTTCTTCCCTTGGGATGTAGGTAATACCATTCCCTGAACCGTGCGAGCAGAGCCTGAACATTCACTACATATTGTTGCATGCGTTCCTCTTTGTCTTCAAATATCCGGTAGACCTGATTTACTACCAATTAGGAATCACATTTGATTTCTATGACCTCGGAGTCCAGTCTGCGGGCCTGATCGAGTCCTGCAATTAAAGCTTTACTCTGTTTCATTGTTAGTCAGAGGAACATTTCTTATGGCTTGCCTTAGGGTTTCCCCCGAAGGCGTGATTAGCACTACGCCGAGCCCGGACCCTTTTCACTTTGGAAGCTCCGTCCTTGAACAAGGTCCAAACTCCTGATGTCGATTCTGACACCATCATTGCTTCTTTGGTAGCCAAAGGTAACAGTCCCGGACTGAAATCTGCCACAAAGTTGGACAAAACTTGTGACTTAATCGCAGTCCAAGGTTTATACTCTATGTCAAATTCACTCATTTAGACTGCACACTTGACCAGCCTACCTGAAAGTTCAGGTTTATGAAGGATATTCCGCAGGGGAAAGGTTGTCACCACGGCTATCAGATGACATTGAAAATAAGGCCTAAGCTTTTGAGCGGCAACTACGAGAGCTAAGACTAATTTTTCCAGATATGGGTAGCGAGTTTATGCTCCCGTTAAAATTTTAATAACATAATATATAGGAGATTGTGTGCATTCGTCTTCACGGACTAAAACGGCACTTACTGCTACCTCCGAGACCGCTATGTAAATCAGAAACTTTTCACGTTCCTCTAATTTCGATAATAATGGAGGGCTTGAAAAATACCTTTTCAAATCCTTAAGAGCCTTCTGGTAGTCCAGAGCCCATTTGAAATTTTTCTTCTTTTTGAGGAGTGAAAAAAAGTGATGACATTTTTTCGAAGATCAGGAAATGAATCTGCTTAAAGCGGCCAGTCTTCCTTTCAACCTTTGGACCTCTTTCACGCTTGATATCTGATCAGGGATGTCTTTGATAGCTTTAATTTTATCGTGGTTGACTTCAATCCCCTTTGAGACACCAGGATTCCTAGGAACTTACCGGAGATGACTCCGAATGCACACTTTTTGGGGTTAAGCATCATGTTGTGCTTCCTTAGGATGTTAAAGGTTTCTTGCAGGTGTTTAAGATGATCATCTGCATTCAAAGACTTAACCAACATATCATCTATGTAATATTCCATGGTTTTCCCTATTTGTTTCTCAAACATTTTGTTTACGAGCCGCTGATAAATGGCTCCGGCATTTTAGCCCGAAAGGTATCACATTGCAGCTATATGTTCCAAAGTTCATTATGAACGAAATATTTTCTTGATACTCCAAGTTCATCTTAATTTGGTTGTACCCGGATTAAGCATTGAGGAAACTCATTAACTCCCGCCCAACCATCGCATCAATAATTTGATCAATGTTCGACAATGGAAATGAGTCTTTTGGGCACGCCTTATTTAGATCCTTATAGTCTATGCACACTCAAAAAAATTTATTCTTCTTTGGAACTACTACTGCATTAGCTAGCCAGTCAGGATACTTTAACTCTCGTATTGAACAGATTTCGAGAAAATGCGTTACCTCTTCTTTGACGAATTTATTTATGACATTGGCAATAGGGCATTTTTTCTTCCTCATAGGAGGGATGTTAGGATCCATGCTTAGTTTGTGCACGGTTACTTCTGGCGGGATACCTGTCATAACCACATGCGATCAAACAAAACAATCAACATTAAATTTAATAAATTCTATGAATCCTGACCTGAGCTCGGGGTTTAGTCATGTCCCCAAGTGGAACTTCCTCTTGAAGAAATTTTCGAACAACACGACTTGCTCAAGTTATTCCACTGTGGACTTCGTTGCATCCGTTTCTTCTGGTACTTGGAAATATCTTGGTACCTAATAGGATTCTGACGACTCCTTCCCCTGGTTGACTTCGCTCGGCTCGAGAGCAGGCGTCGGTTTGTGTAATTGCTATGTCGCATGCTCTTTCCCTTTGCTACAAACTGAGATTTCATTCATCTCCATTGCCGCCAATTGGTCTCCTCTTATTTTTTTAATTCCCTTGGGAGTTTGGAATTTTAATAATTGATGATATGTTGATGTCTCAGCCTTCATCTCATGAAACCATGCTCTCCCCAGGATAATATTGTAGCCCATATCGTTGTCTACTACTTCAAAAAGGGTCGTCTTCATTACCCCCTTGGCATTCGTAGGCAACAAGATCTCTCCTCGGGTTGTCACGCTTGCCAAATTGAACCCAACAAAGAGTTTTGTGGTCGGAATGATACTTCCACTCAGCTTGGCTTGCTACAGCACTCTCCATTGGATGATATTGGCTGAACTTCCTGGATCCACCAAAACACGTTTACATTTTAAAATCTAAAAATTAAGAGAGTTTATCGAGGCATCGTTGTGCGGTAGAAGTAGTCAATCTGCGTCCTCCCCCGTGAAAGTAATGTCGTCTTTAGTGACTTCTCAGAGCCTCTTACTGTGGGTTATTGACACCTTCGTCTTTTTTGTCGCCAAAAATGTCACACCATTAATCTTATTCCCCCCGAAAATCATATTAATTGTCAGATGAGGAGGATCTTCTCCTGAATTCGAGGGTTCCTCGTTATCATGATTGTGGCCGTAGTTGTTTTTAGCCCGATCGCTTAAGAATTCTCTAAGATGGACATTTTTCAGCAATGTCGCCACCTCCTCGCGCAAATATCGACAGCCTCTAGTCGGGTGGCAGTTGGTCCCATGGAATTCGTACCACAAATTAGGATCCCTCTGGCTGGAATCAGACCTCATTGGCTTCGGAAACAATTCTCCCTTAATGTTCCTCATAGCCGATACCAGTTTCACTATGGTGACGTTGAAGTTGTATTCGGAAAGGCTGGGGTAGCGAATCTATCCACCGATCGGAAACCTCGTCCACTCCTTCGGCCCTTTCATAGGGCAGAAATCGACCTCTAGAAGACCGTCGGTCTGTGTAAAAATCATCCTTCGATTTCTCCTTATTCTTCTTTCGGTCCCGACCCTTGGTTGATGCCGCGAAATCGAGCTGGTCATCCTCAATTCTTATCTTCGACTCGTACCAGTTGTGAACATCCGCCCATGTTGTAACCTGGAACTCGAGCAGACTTTATTTCAATTTTAGGGAAGCATCGGAGCTCCTCGGATTTAACCCTTTAGTAAATGGTTCAGCTGCCCATTCGTCTGGGACGACCGGTAGCAGCATCCTTTTCTTTATGAAATCTGGTCACGAAATCCCGCAACAATTCAGGCTCTCCTTTTGCGATCTTGAATATGTCGGCCTTTTGAGCTTGTACCTTCCTGGCCCCAGCATGAGCCTTGATAAAAGAATCCGCGAGCATCATGAAGAAATCTATTGAATGCTAGGGTAAAAGAGAATACCATTTCAAAGCCCTTTTCATGAGGGTTTCCCCGAATTTCTTCAATAAGACTGACTCAATCTCGTGCGGAGCTAAGTCGATCCCCTTCACTGCCATTGTATAGGTGGTGATGCACTCCCGAGGATCCGAAGTCCCATCGTACTTCGGCACGTCTAGAATCTTGAACCGTCCGGATCAATTCTGGTTTTGCACTTGGTTTGAATGGTAACTGACTATATTTCTTCGAGTCCAGTCCTTTCAATACTGGTGGTGCACCTATAATTTGATCCATTCGGGCGTTTATTTCCCTTATAAACCGCATGAATTCAGTTTTAAAGGGATCATTCTCATTGTTGTTACCGGATCCGCCATCGTTCCTCTGGCCTTGTCGAAGACGATTTCGCCCCTCAAGATGTTGTTGTTGACCCTCTATTTTGTTTGGTTTGTGGGAGCACCGGGAGGAAATGGACCCCGTCCATTTGTGTTGTTGGAAGCGCCTGACAACGCCTCAACTCCGTCATGAACTTATCATGTCGCGAGAGGTGGCCCATAATAGCCTTTTGTTGCTTTCTCACGATCCTTACCGTTTCAGCGACATTCCCGTCTTCAACATCATCAGGAGTTGCCTCTCGAACAAGTCTTGGATATTTCCCGCCATGGAATGGCGTGGCCTCATCCCCCTCGTTGTTTGTATCATTGATTGAGTATTCGTGATGAGGCTGATTTCCTTGGGTTTCAACGTTGTATGCGATGTTGACATCATTATCTGCCATTTTATTGATGATTTTTGCTAAGAACAAAGAATCATAGAGGTTAGTAATAGATGCAAGGTCTCAATTACACAAATGTATAATCCCCACAGTGGACGCCGAACTGTTTACGTGTAAAACGGTACCGTTAAATTTATATGTGGTTTATAGTCAAGCGAATAGATTTTATCCCAAAATGATTAAAAAAATTTAAATAAGAATGTAATACTTAGCATTCAAATCAAGATAAGACAGCATAAATCTTGGTTCCGGGAGAAGAGCTTTCGGAGGCAATAGTAACGATATTAATAAGCAAGCAGATAAAGTGTTATTGAGCTTTGAACAGTATATAGCATAAATTTCTGTCCCTTACAATGGTTGTTGAACTCACTATCGATAGTTGCACCTAGGGAGAAAAGTCCTAGAATCAAGCCCATCTTAAATGATAATTATGGGGATCTGTGTAACTGCAAGCTATGAATGCCATATTCTCTGTAACGGACTACATACTTAATGTAATAGAATATTCTCCATTAGCTGTTACTGGGTGGAAGACATTTATTTTATCTTTGTGAGCAGCATTCCCTTCGGGAACAAACGAAATTGCTGCCCTCGGACTTGATTTCCATTCGCCTCACTTTCCATCTGCCTTCGGCTCCATGTGTCATTTTATTATGCGTGAATTTAATATGAAAATATTTTACCTATACAGTTTGGTAGGGTGTATGAGAATAATACTGAATATGGTGTATTAGTAATGCATGAATTAGTTATGTTGGTATGAGATTATTTCTTGTGACTGTTTAGTGTGGTGTATTAAAAATGACATGCATTGTATAATTTTTAAAATAGTTAGTTGTTTATAAATACCTCCATATTCTTTAGGTTTGAGTTACTTCAAGGGAAATTTTGTCTTTAACCATTCTTCTGCATGTATTGAGAGTCTAGGTATTACTAATACTCTAGGTTGTTATGTTTTAGTTATACATAGGATAATACCAATTAAGGTGTATATAACTAATAGAAGTATTAGTTATACATAAGTTTAAATTGTGTATCAAACAAAGAATTAATAATACCAAAACTAAGACATGCATTATTTTCTCTAATACATCCTACCAAATGACACGTTAAAGTTAGTGAGAATTGTCTTTCTATATAAAGCCAACAAATTTCTTCTCATTCTTCCATGGGAAAGTTTCCTTCACTTCTCATTCACACCACAAAATCCAACAATAAATATAGATGATAATATATATATACTAGTTAATTATAGCTAAGTGATAAGAGTACCTATAAATGACACATATTATGTACTTATTAAATTGGTGTAAACATTGGTACGTGAGTAAGTTTTTCCGTTTAAGACAGCCATGCTAATTTGAGCATTTCCATGTTTTTCTTACATTTTTTTAATTCCAATCTGTCGAAGAGCTATGTTGTTGTTGGGTGAGGGGGGAGGGCAGTGGCGGAGCCAGGATTTTCACTAAGAGGTATCAAAATATAAAGAAATAAACTCATCAAGAAATCAATGGGTGCCATTATATAGTATATATACATATTTTTTAAAAATTACCGAGCTATACAGTGTAATTTTCCAGCGAAGGGTGTCGGTTGACACCCATTTGATGCATGTGGCTCCACCATTATGGGAGGGAAGGGGGGAGGGGTGAGCAAGAGTACAGGGAGTGAGTTTGGCCGAACTCATCTTATCGGGTATATAGTAACATTAGGATCCTAAGATGCATGCTTAAGGTGAGCGTTATAAATTCCTTTTGAGTTTTAGTGTACCTTGTGGTTACAAACTTTCATTATTACTGTCATGGGCGGCTTTCCAGCCATGCCCATGACCCCATGGGTGCGCCCCGTGACGTCCTGACAAGCCTCCCAACATTTAGTGCCACGGACGGCCCCGTGGTCTTGGCTGCGCCAAGTGACTAGCACGCATGTACCTCTATCGCCCCACTGATATCCCTCGGCAACGCCCAGCCGCAGGCAGATGCCAATAGTGCCGCACGCACAGACAACGTCGTGCACCAGATCATGATGCCAAAGACATGGTTGCTGACAGTGGACCTGCTTCTACCTTTTAGAAAACTAAATCCTTTTCATTGTAAATATAGAGTAGTTTTATTCCATGTTATGGTTCTCTAGATTAGTTAGGTATAGTCTTGTAACTTTGGTTTATTCTTTTTAAGTACTATTAGGGGGGGATCAAGCAATCAAACTTTCTAGCAAGCAAGCAATTCTCTGTACCAGTGTCTCTCCCCCTCGACATCGCGTTGCCTTTCTATATTAGCTTTCATTAATGCAATCAAGCTTTCTTTCAATCTCATTTTTGTTCTTTTAATTGCTCTTGACATTGGTTTTCCCATACGGCACTGACAATCTCGTCTAGCCTACAGAGGGGACCTCAGTTGGTGGACAACAACTGCACTGACATCAGTTGCCTAGCCTTACGTCGCCCTTCCAAGAAATCTTAGGAAGGCGCCGCGTAACAGCTGGTATCATAGCCTAGGCTCGACATCGGATGAGGGAACACATTGCCATCACCACCATTTCTGACCATGGTAAATAATAGGGACTGCATTGCGGCCCTTGAAGAGATGGTTGACGTATTACGACCCATCGTGGATACGGTTCCTGAACTAAGAACCAGCATAGTGCAAAGGTTGGATGACTTAGACCGCAGAATGCTCCAGGCCGAAATTGACATAGAAAACATCAGTCGCGACTCTGAAGGAGACCGATAAATTTGAGGGCCTCCAACAGGAGCGTGTCGAGGATTTAGCCTACAGGGCACAAGCGACAGACAGGGTGACTGCCATGTAGCAAGCTATAGACAACTTGACAAGCCAGCTCAATATTGTCAATGCTGCTTTACAAGGCCTGCTTCGAGGAGGTGGAAACCAAATCGGGGGTGCTGTGAACCTCGCCCTCATGGCAAAAAAACAAAAAATTCCTGAGCCAAAGCCATACAGTGGAGCTCGAAATGCTAAAGAAGTGGAAAACTTCATCTTCGACATCGATCAGTACTTCGATGCCGTAGGAGGCCTAGAAGAAGCTAAGAAGGTAGCAACTACTGCCATGTATCTTTAGGGTGATGCTAAACTCTGGTGGCAGGTGAAATACGAAGCCATTAGGGCCGGTAAAGATGCTCTGGAGACATGGGAAGCACTGAAGGCAGCCATACGCCTACAGTTCTTCCCCGAAAAATCATGAGTACAATGCAAGGATAAAACTACGGGAGCTCCGCCAGACCAAATCAGTGAGGGATTACGTGCGAGAATTATCCATGCTCATGCTAAACATACGTGACATGGGGGACAAATACAAACTCTTCACATTCCTGGAAGGGTTAAAACCTTATGCCCGTATGGAGCAACAAAGACAAAGGGTAGATACCCTACCCAAAGCAATCCAATCAAAGGAATGCCTTGGGGACTATCAAGTGGAAACTCGGAAGGATAGGCCTCAACCGCCTATCCGAGCGAGATACAAAGGGGGCCAGCCTAGTAGTGGTGGCCCTAGCAGAAGTGGGGGAGATCGGAGTGCAACCAAATCTAAGGCTCCTTCCTCAGGCAGCAATAGTGTTGCGTCAAACAAGAATGATTAGGGGAGAAAGCCCCATTCAATATGTCTCCATTGCGGAGGGCCACATCGGAATAATGAATGCCCACATGCATAGATGAACGCCCATCATGATTTTGATAATGGGACGGATGACGGACCAGATCGAACCAGTAGGTGCCTTCAATACAATTGTTGGCTCTATTTCTAAGGCATTAGCGGGAACCAGTGCTGGTATCCACCATAAGAAGAAGGACCCCTGACCAACGACCAAGAAAGGGAAAATAAGGCGGATGAGAGGACTCCTCTTAAACAATAGAGGTCCTTAATGTTCGTTGAGATGAAGATAAATGGAAAGCCTATTTGGGCGATGATAGACACGGGTGCTACCCACAACTACTTGTCCTCGAATCAGGTGGAGCGCCTTGGTATAGTTGTAGGAAAGGGCAGAGGTCGTGTCAAGGCTATCAACTCACCTCCCCAGCCAGTGGATGGAATAGCCAAAGAAGTATCAGTGAATTTTGGTCCTTATGAGGGAAAATTCAACTTGCGTATGGTGATCATAGATGACTTCGAGTTGATAGTTCGGTTGGCATTCTTGACTCAAACCAACACCATGCCCGTACCGTAGGTCGACATGCTACTGATGATGGGAGAAAACAGGGCCAAGCCCTGCATTATCCCGTGCATGCCCATGAAGATGGCCGCTGAGAATATCTCGGCCTTGCAGTTGAAGAAGGGAGTAAAAAGACATGAACCTACGTTCCTTGATACCTTATGCGTTGAAGATGTAGAACACTTTTCGGGTCCCATTTCTACACCCATAAAGGAGTTACTACTGGAGTTTGAAGATGTCATGCCATAAGATATGCCACAGCGAATCCCGCCTAGGCGCACTGTAGACCATGAGATTGAGTTGGTGGCAGGTGCGAAGCCACCTGCCCGGGCGCCTTATAGAATGTCACAAATCTAACCCACCGAGCTTCGTAGACAGTTGACGAAAATCCTATACACAGGGATCATTGTGCCCTCCAAGTCCCCATATGGGTCTCCTGTGCTATTCCAAAAGAAACATGATGGTAGTCTACGACTCTGTGTGGATTATCGGGCTATAAACAAAATTACTGTGAAGAACAAGTACCCTATTCCGCTCAAGGCAAACTTGTTCGATAGATTGAGTGGTGCGACGATGTTCACAAAAATAGACCTGAAGACAGGGTATTGGGAAGTTCGTATTGTTGAGGGTGATGAACACAAGACGACATGTGTGACAAGATCTGGGTCGTTCGACTTCCTGGTTATGCCGTTCGGCTTGACTAACGCTCCAGCCACATTTTGCACCTTGATGAACCAAGTCTTCCGAGAGTAAATTGACGAATTTGTGGTGGTCTACTTGGACGACATCGTGGTTTATAGACAAACACTAGAAGAACACCTGGAGCACTTGCGGAAGGTCCTAGCTCGATTGCGGGAGCACGATATATGCGAAGCTATCCAAGTGCTCATTTGCTAAAAAACAGATTGACTTTCTCAGACATGTCATTGAGGAAGTGCGAATCAAGATGGACCAACAAAAGATTCAAGCTATCATAGATTGGCCGCCGCCCAAGGATATCCGTGCCTTGAGGGCGTTCCTTGGACTATGTATTTTCTATCGGTGATTTGTGAAAAATTACTCCCTCATCGCAGTGCCATTGACATAACTCCTCAAGAAGGTCAAGGCTTGGGATTGGGGACACAGGCGAGCGGAGGCCTTGAATGCATTAAAAGCGGCTATGTCTAGTAGCCCCGTCTTGTCCCTCCCTGATTTGGCCAAGCCATTCGAGGTACAAACGGATGCTTCTGACTATGCTCGTGGAGGAGTCTTACTACAAGAAGGGCATCATGTAGCGTACGAGAGACGAAAGCTGAAGGATGCAGATCGGCTCTATGCCGCCCATGAGAAAGAATTATTGGTTGTCGTTCATTGCTTACGCCTTTGGAGGCACTATCTGTTGGGAATACCGTTGGTGGTCAAGACAGACAACACAGTTGTTAGCCATTTCATGACCCAGCCGAAGCTGAATGGCTGACAGGCCCGGTGGCAGGAACTACTAGAGGAGTTTCACTTCAACCTGGAATACTGAAGTGGGAAGACTAATCATGTTGCTGATGCACTCAGTCGGAGAGGTGACCTAGCATCGGTGTGCCTACTCGCCACCTTAAGAGGGAGCGAAGTGGCCAGCACCATAAAAGACTAGATACAGGATCTACTTATCAAGGATCCTGCTGCACAGTATTTGGTTGATTTGGTAGGACAGGGCAAAACTCGTCAGTTCTACATGGAAGATGGTTTCCTAAAAGTGAAAGGGAACTGACTTTATGTTCCTAAAAGAGGAGATCTGCGAAGGACTCTTCTGGCAGAATGTCACGATAATTTGTGGGTCGGCCATCCCGGTGAAGAACGCACCATGGCATTACTTCGTCGTGCATATTATTGGCCTCAAATGGCCGATGACGTTGCTCAGTATGTGAGGACTTGTCTAGTGTGCTAGAAATACAAGTCAGACCGCTTGACACAAGCGGGACTCTTGGAACCAGTAGCTATCCCAAAGAGACCTTAGGAAAGCGTTTCTCTGGATTTCATCACCGGATTGCCCAAGGTCGGAGATCTCACAACTATCTTGGTTATGGTGGATCGATTTTCCAAGTATGACACCTTTATAGCAGCCTCACAATATATATCAGCAGAAGATATGACTCGACTCTTCTTTTCATATGTCGTCAAATATTGGGGCCTGCCCAAAGACACTGTTAGTGATCGCGACTCACGCTTCACTAAATACTTTTGGACCCAACTATTTAAGTGCCTTAGGTCAAAATTGAGTCACAGCTCAAGTTTTGATCTGCAATCTGATGGCCAGACGGAGCGTTTCAATGGTATGTTGGAGGGATATCTCCGCCACTTTGTAACCGGATCGCAGAAGAATTGGGTGAAGCTTCTGGATGTTGCTACACTTTGTTTCAATTCACAAAAGAGCTCTAGTACAAACAAAAGCGCCTTTGAAATTGTTACCAGACAACAACTGCTACTCCCACACACCGTGAATGGAAGAAAAATCTGGAGATATTACAGAGCTATCTTGTCAAAGCTCAAAAGCGGATGAAGAGACATGCTAATCAAATTGTCGCTTTGTTGAATACCAAGTAGGAGATAAAGTGATGGTCAAAATCCCAAAGCGGTACTTGTTTGTAGGGGTCCATGATCCTCGCCAATTGCAAAATTACATTGGACCCTTGTCCATTGAAAGGCGCATTGGAAAAGTTGCATACCGGGTGGATACCTTAGCTTGGTGGAAAATCTATTTTGTCTTCCATGTCAGCCTTCTGAAACCTTTTCGGGAAGACACAGAGGATCCTTCACGGAGCCAACTCACAATACCCAGTGTTCGAGGCCCCAATTCAACCGGAAAAAGGCGTGCTGAAGCTATTCTTGATGACCCGGTGATTCACTCCTCAAGGAAGGATCACCAAGAGTTCTTGGTAAAATGGCAGGGTTGTGATGCAGAGGAGAATACTTGGGAGAAGGGAACAAACCTCAAAGCCTACAAGAGCCTAATTGATGATTATCTTGCAAGTAAGGCGCCGAGGACGTCGCCAACTCAGGTGGGGGAGAATGTCATGTGCGGCTTTCCAGCCATGCCCCATGACCCCTTGGGCGCGCCCCATGGCATCCTGGCAAGCCTCCAAACGCCTAGTGCCACGGACGGCCTCGTGGTCTTGGCTGCGCCAAGTGACAAGCGCGCATGTGCCTCTGTCGCTTCACCGATATCCCTCGCCAGTGCCCAGCCGCAGGCAGATGCCAACAGCATCGTGCGCGCAGATCGTGATGCCAAAGACAAGGTTGGTGACAACATACCTGTTTCTACCTTGTAAAAAACTAAGCCTTTTTCGTTGTAAATATAGAGTAGTTTTATTCCATGTACTTTCATTATGTTTCTCTAGCTTAGTTAGGTCTAGTGTCGTAACTTTGGTTTATTTTCTGAAGCACTATTTGGGGGGATCAAGAAATCAAACTTTCTAACAAGCAAACAACTCTTTGTATCGGTGCCTCTCCCCCTCGACACCGCGTTGCCTTTCTGTAGTAACTTTAATTAATGCAATCAAATTTTCTTTCAATTCTCATTTATGTTCTCTCAATTGCTCTTGACATTGGTTTTCCCGTACGACATTGACAATCTCATCTAGCGTACGGAGGGAACCTCAGTTGGCGGATAGCAACTGCACTGACATCAGTTACCTAGCCTTACGTTGCGCTTTCAAAAAAACTCAGGAAAACGCTACGTAACATTACATTGGACTAGAATTAGTATATAAGGAAATATCTTGTCATAATTAGATAAGACTAGGAACTAAGATTAGTACATTAGGATTATTGGAAACTTATACCCTCATTCGTAGACAAACTTACCGGTTTGATAATCCAAATTCACCTGGTATAAAATCACTATATGACTTGACGAATAAAAAAGACAATCTTTATTATATAATGATTTTCTACAACAAATTATTTAGACTAGAAAGCGGAGATTATAATAGTGAATAGATATATTATGAAATCCAATTCAATATTACATAATAGCCAGTCAACATGTTTTGGATCAAAATATTATGGGAGTCGTATAAGATATAGTTCATTTTTATATGACTAATTGACCCGTTACGCATCTATCAAATTAAAAATCCATCCACTTGCTAATTTGGCTCAATTAAATGGACTTAAATAGCTGCGGTAAGCTGAAGATGTTCCCTGGTCTAAAAGCACTTGCTCAACAAATGCCATTTAAATAATCAATAATATGTATTATTATCTACACGTGTATCTGTGTTTATTCGACAAAGGCAGGCTTTCACTAGGAACTTTCATTCAATTATCTCTTGTTCATTGGGAATTATAGTGGATAATATTGTTTCTTATAATTATTATTATGCTCTTAAATAAGAAATCAAACAAGTTAGCTTCTCCATTCCATTCTCGTAATAATTACAGAGGTTATCCCGTTTGCTAATTTTACCAAGTATTTTTCGCTACTTCAAAAAAATACAATACCTTCAAATAATAGCAGAAAAAGTCGAAATTGTTATGAACAATAAAAGAACAAGAACAATATTATNATAATTCAAGTATATGGAAGTCATATCATAATATTTCACAGAATCTGCTGAGTTGGACAAACATTGTACATATTTGAAGTATTAAGAGACCAGCAAAGATCTTCCTTCTTGGTATTACTTTTATTTCTTGCATCAAAATCAATACTTTTAAGGTGAATCTAGTTGGTTTTATATGTAGACTGTAGTATTACTCTTTTCATAATCTAAAATATGTTATTTAACTTAGAGAGTGGGTCAAAACATATACCTGAAATTTAGAATTTCCAGAAAACATTATTCTACAAATTATAAATAAAATATTATGATTAGAATAATAGGATGATTATATTCGCCTCCGCGGTACAAATCTCATGTGAGCTTGGGCATAGAACTATTAAATCGATTAGAATTTTTTTACCATAATCACTTACATAAAATAAAGAAGAAAAGTGTATACAAAGTTTATGGATAATCCAAATAAAATAAACAGAAAATTTAAAAAAATAAAAAAAATTACTTAATGACCTCCCTCTATAGAGTTTCTTAATCAGGGGAGAGACAATATCTTCTTCTTTGTTTATTTTTTGACAAACTGTTATGAACAATAAAAGAAGAAGAACAATATTGTAGAGAAAGAGAGAGAGGAAATTCTTATTGAATTTTGGGATGATCTACAATGGGGTAAGACCTCTCTATTTATAGGGAGGAAATGACTTAGCCACAAAGTAGAACTCTCTAAAAGATAGACATTCACTCTAAATAGAGTTCTATTTATAACACTCCCCCTTGAATGTCTATTCAACAAATAATGTGCCTCGTTAAAACCTTAACTAAAATAAAACCCAATGGGAAAAAAAATTCTAGAAAAGGGAAAAGAGTACACATGTTTAGAAATGCGCCTTTTAGTTGCCTCGTTAAAAACCTTGCAAGGAAAACCCAGTGGGACAAAACCTTGTAAGGAAAAAAGAGTGCAACGCGCATTAACTCCCCCTGATGAGAGCATCCCCGATTTGTACACTAGTTTCTTGAAGGTTGACGTTGGTAGAGATTTTGTGAACAAATCAGCCATATTATCAGTTGAACGAATCTGTTGCACATTGATATCACCATTCTTTTGAAGATCATGGGTGAAAAATAACTTTGGTGAAATATGCTTTGTCCTATCTCCTTTTATGAATCCTCCCTTCAATTGTGCTATGCATGCTGCATTGTCTTCATACAAAATCGTGGGTAGTTTGTCACACTTCAAACCACATTTGTCTCGAATAAGATGTATTATAGACCTCAACCACACACATTCTCGACTTGCTTCATGAATAGCAATTATCTCTGCATGATTAGACGAAGTAGCCACGATCGATTGCTTAGTTGATCGCCAAGATATGGCAGTGCCTCCACAAGTAAACACATAACCTGTTTGAGATCGGGCCTTGTGTGGACCAGATAAATACCCAGCATCGGCATAACCAACAAGATCAGGACTGCAATTATTTCTAGAAAATAAGCCCATGTCGGTAGTTCCTTTTAGATACAGCAATATGTGTTTGATTCCATTCCAATGTCTCCTTGTAGGAGCAGAGCTATATCTTGCTAAGACATTAACTGAAAAAGTTATGTCAGGCCTTGTAGTGTTGGCAAGATACATTAGTGCACCAATTGCATTAAGATATGGTACTTCAGGACCAAGTAGCTCTTCATTCTCTTCTCGAGGTCGGAATGGATCCTTATTCACATCAAGTGATCGAACAACCATCGGAGTACTTAATGGATGTGCTCCATCCATGTAAAACCGTTTCAGTACCTTTTCTATGTAGGTAGATTGATGCACAAAGATCCCGTTTGCCAAATGTTCAATTTGCAAACCAAGACATAATTTTGTCTTTCCGAGATCTTTCATCTCGAATTCTTTCTTTAAATAATCAATTGCCTTTTGGAGTTCTATAGGAGTTCCAATAAGGTTTATGTCATCAACATATACGGCAAGTACAACAAATTCCGATGTTGTTTTCTTTATAAAAACACATGGACAAATGGCATCATTTATATAACCTTCCTTTAATAAGTATTCACTAAGACGATTATACCACATACGTCCTGATTGCTTTAGACCATACAAAGATCTTTGCAATTTAATTGAAAATATTTCCCGGGACTTTGAATTATGTGTGTTAGGCATTTTAAATCCCTCGGAAATTTTCATGTATATCTCATTATCAAGTGAGCCATAAAGGTAGGGGATAACCACATCCATTAAATGCATGTCAATCTTTTCATGGACAGCAAAACTAATGAGATAACGGAACGTTATAGCATCCATGTCGGGTGAATATGTCTCTTCATAATCGACACCAGGCCTTTGTGAAAATGCTTGTGCAACAATGCGTGCCTTATATCTTTGTACCTGATTTTTCTCATTCCTCTTGCGTACAAAGACCCATTTATAGCCAACAGGCATAACCCCATTAGGTGTTTGAACTACAGGCCCAAAAACTTCACGTTTCCCAAGTGAATTCAATTCTGATTGAATTGCTTCTTGCCATTTTGGCCAATCATGTCTTTGTCGACATTCTCCAACAGATTGAGGTTCAAGATCCTCATTATCTTGCATAATTATAGATGCAACATTATATGCAAAGACATAATCCACCACTATATCCAATTGATTCAAATTTGTCTCAATATCGATTGGATTTATTGATAATTCCTTATTTTCNAGACTCTTTCGTAGTGTCATTTTGATAATTTATTTTCCTTTTTCTAGGATTTCGATCCTTAGAACCCAATGGTCTGCCATGTTTTAGGCGTGCTTGTGACTCATTAGCTATGACACTAGTAGATTGTCCAATAGGGACATCAATACAGATTGGAACATTCTCTGCAGGGATATGTGATTTTTTTATCCTTTTCAAATCCATAAATGCGTCTGGCATTTGATTTGCTATTCTTCACAAATGATAATCTTTTGCACCTCTTTTTCACAAATATAGGTACGTGGATCAAGATGAGACAATGATGGATTTTTCCACAAAATTTCCCGTTTGGTTTCACCATTTTCCCCCCTAATTTTGGGAACGTTACCTCATCGAATAGACAATCTGCAAATCGGGCAGTGAATAAATCCCCCGTTAATGTTTCAAGATAGCGAATAATGGAGGGCGATTCAAACCTAACATATATTCCTAACCTTCTTTGAGGACCCATTTTGGTGCGATATGGCGGTGCTACAGGCACATATACTACACATCCAAAAATTCTTAAATGGGATATATTAGGTTCATGACCCAAAACTAATTGCAACGGGGAATATTTATGATAATTTGTCGGTCTGAGACGAACTAGCATTGTTGCATGCAAAATGGTGTGACCACAAACCGAAGTGAGCAACCTCGTTTTCATGAGTAACTGTCTTGCTATAAATTGCAGACGTTTAATTAAAGACTCTGCAAGGCCATTTTGAGTGTGAACATGAGTTACATGATGTTCCACTTTTATCCCAATTGATAAGCAATAATCATTAAATGCTTGGGATGAAAACTCAGCAGCATTATCAAGTCTAATAGACTTAATTGGATTATCGGGGAATTGCGCTCGTAATCGAATTATTTGTGCCATTAATTTTGCAAACGTGAGGTTGCGAGATGACAATAGGCACACATGAGAACATCTAGAGGATGCATTTATTAAGACCATAAAATATCTAAACGACCCACTAGGGGGGTGAATAGGTCCACAAATGTCCCCTTGTATACGTTCCAAAAACGCAGGGGACTCAATCCCAACCTTTGTTGGTGATGGTCTTATAATTAACTTGCCTTGATAACAAGAAGTGCAAGAAAATTCATTATTTAAAAGAATCTTTAAATTCTTTAATGGATGCCCATTTGAGTTTTCTATAATTCGTCTCAACATAATTGATCCAGGGTGTCCCAATCGATCATGCCAAAGTACAAAAGTATTGGAATCAGTAACCTTATGGTTTACAATAGAATGTGCTTCAATGTCCAAAACAGGCCACAAGATAAAGATGGGAACTTCTCAATAACCATCTTTTGGCCAGAGACATTATTGGTAATGGTGAGATATTCAAGATTATTCTCATCTATTGTCTCAATATGATATCCATTTCGGCGGATATCTTTAAAACTCAACAAGTTCCTTTTGGACTTGGAGGAGAACACTGCATTCTCTATGATAAGTATTGTTCCCTTAGGCAGAGTTATAGTAGCTCTTCCAGAGCCTTCAATTAATTTACTACTACCAGAAATTATAGTACCATCTGCCTTACACATACTTAAATGAGAGAAATATTTCTGCTCTTTGAATATTGTATGTGTCGTACTTGAATCAACTAAATAAATATTTTTACAATTAAACTTTGATCCAAGTTTGCTTTGTGAGTTATCCATATCTGCTTCCCATGGTTTAACATACAAAGGAAATATACGAATAAATATTAGTATTTTCACAGAAAAGGAAAAAAAATAAAGTTAAATCAATGATTCAACCATGAATTTTAATGCAATTTCAAGCAAACTCTGATTAAAATACAAATAATTACGTAGCTAAAAATTATCCCAATCATACTTTACATTAAATGGCTTAATTGTTTTGCACAGTAGGGAAACACATAGGAAATTAGATCCCTAAAAAAATATTCAATAACTTGATCAATTTAAAACTTCCATAAATATGTTGTTCTTTTTGTACGAATGTTTCCTTCTCTTAATAAATATAAAATAATTTGACTTTAAAAAAAAAACATAGCGTGAATAAAGAAGTAGCTTAAAATCTTTATAAATATAAACCTTAAATTATCAATTTAAGATAACTAATTCTCAACTGGCATAATTCATGCCAACTTTAGTATTGATTTATAGTTTTTATCTTTCGACTGAAGCACTAAACATGAGTTTTTTTTTTCATCTTGAATTTTAAGTTCGAGTCGTGAAACACTGTTTGAAACGAATACTAAAATTATATTTAATCAAAATGAACTAACACCGTTTCATAAAATAAATAATATTAATGACTACTACTCATGTAAAGAACTATGATTACATGATGTTTATTCATTAACTACTACGAATAGGCAAAAATAAAAATTAAACTACTCAATCATCTTTAACCACAGATCCATCACCGATCAAGTGGTCTATTTTTCTATCAGGGTGCTCAAAGAAGTCTGCCACATCCAAGTGGGTGATGTCAAATTCATTGTCATAGACAAGATTAGCTTCAGGGCCTTTATTCTTTAGAGATGCTTGATAAAGCTCAACCAAATGTCTTGGTACACGACAAATATTTGCCCAATGCCCTTTTCCACCGCAACGATAACATTCAGTTTCTGAACCATTTGCCTTTGGCTTCTCGTTTTTTCCTTTCCACTTTTGGTGGTTATTTTTCTTTGGGGGGTGATTAACACCAGGAAAATTTCTTCTTTGTCCACGACCATGGCCACAGCCATTAATAGGGCCACGACCTTTCTCACGTTTGGCATAATGGGAATACACTTCATTCAATCCAGGCAATGGTGTAGACCCAGTGGGTCGATTTTCGTGGTTTCTCATGAGCAAGTCATTATTTCGCTCAGCCACAAGGAGAAGAGAAATCAACTCTGAGTACTTCTTGAAATCTTTCTCTCTGTATTGTTGTTGCAAGACCATATTGGAAGCATGAAACGTTGTAAACATTTTTTCAAGCATATCATAATCAGTGATAGTATCTCCACATAGTTTCAATTTAGAAGTAATTCTGAACATCGCAGAATTATATTCAGAAACTTGATCCGAAATCTGATTCAAATCCAATATAGACTTAAAGTCTTGGAGCCTCAGATGAGCCCAATCATATCGTGCTTGTGGAAGAGTGACCAACTTTAAGTTGTCATATCTTTCTTTTAAGCCATTCCACAAAACAAGTGGATCTTTGACTGTGAGATATTCTATTTTCAACCCTTCATCAAGGTGATGGCGCAAGAAAATCAAGGCCTTAGCACAGTCTTGGGTAGATGCTTTATTTTTATCTTTAATGGCGTCTCCAAGACCCATTGCATCTAAATGGATTTCAGCATCCAACACCCATGTCATATAGTTCTTGCCCGAAATTTCAAGGGCAACGAACTTTCTTTTCATAATGTCACTCATAATTAAAAGAAAAGGAGAGGAGAAAAGTTATACCTTAATCTTCTCAAAGAGCTTCTTGAGACGGTAGAGTCTCGTGCTGATAACGTGTTATGAAACAATAAAAGAACAAGAACAATATTGCAAAGAAAGAGAGAGGAAATTCTTATTGAATTTTGGGATGATTTACAATGAGCTAAGACCCCTCTATTTATATGGGAAAAATGACTTAGCCACAAAGTAGAACTCTCTAAAAGATAAACATTCACTCTAAATAGAGTTCTATTTATAACAGAAATAAGTTTTTCATAAGAACATGGTATTTTTAATTATTCTTTTATTTGAGCACAATTTATGATAATGAAGAGCAAAACAAATTATTTTTGCCTAAACATTAAGATTATCAGAGCAATGTAGCCACTAGTGAGATTTATTAATTTCCCTTAATAGCCAAATCTACGATTTTTCCCTTAATAGCCAAATCTATGATTTTCCCTATAACGGTAATTATAGGGTTAATATTTTTTAATAATAATTAAAAAATTATTATTTCTGAATGACCATAAAAAATTTTAAAACTAGAATTGCGGGATTCATTGTTCAGAATCTCTTTTAAAACATTGACGTATGCCACTAATTGTGGCGAGCACACGATATTCTCCTTTATAAATCCCTTGTGTTCACCGCGTGGATGCGTGAGTAGAAAGGAGAAGCAAGAGCTCTTTATATAGTGCTTTAGCCGCTCGCTTGTTTACTTAGATTGGCGCGGGACTCTTTTCACCGTACTTCACAAATAATTTCAATATATGACCCACGGTATGAAATAATATTGGATATATTATTATGATTGTTGTTGGACTTCTTTTGGGTCGAGTCCAATACATTAGGGCCCATGAACATGACCTCTACTCTTTGCTCATGGATTCAAAATTATTCATACCTTAATTGAGAACAAATTGTTTTTGATGATTAAGTGGGAAGAAGTAGTTATTCCGGTTGGCCAAGGCAAGAGAGGAAGGCTCGAGATCTGTCAAAGACGAGGACGGTAGAGTTTTGATGAGGAAGGACCAGGTTAAGTGGAGATGGCATACCTTCTTTCATAAACTTCTGAATGGAGAATGGGGTCAGGATATTGTGCTAGGTGAATTAGGGCAGTCCGAGAGTTATCGTTACTTTAGGTATTGTAGGCGCATCAAGGTTGAGGAGGTCGTGGAGGCTATGCATAAGATGTGGAGGGGAAGAGCTACCTGGCCAGACGAAATTCCGGTAGAATTTTGGAGGTGTGTGGGTAAAGCAGGCTTGGAGTGGCTGACTGAGTTGTTTAATGTTATTTTCAGGACGAAAAGGATGCCGGAGGAGTGGAGGTGGAGCACGGTGGTCCCGTTGTACAAGAACAAAGGTGATATCCATAACTGTAATAACTATAGAGGTATCAAATTACTGAGTCATACCATGAAAGTTCGGGAAAGGGGTGGTAGAAGTGAGGGTGAGGAGGGCAGTGTCTATTTTAGACTACCAGTTCGTGTTCATGCCAGAATGTTCTACCACGGATGCTATCCGCCTTATTAGGAGGTTGGTGGAACAGTACAAAGATAGGAAGAAGGACTTGCACATGGTGTTTATTGATATAGAGAAAGCGTATGACAAGGTTCCTAGAGAGGTTCTATGGAGATGCCTGGAGGCAAAAGGTGTGTTGATTTCTTACATTAGGGTGATTAAGGACATGTATGATGAAGCTTAGACTCGGGTTAGGTTAGTGGGAGGCGACTCAAAGAATTTTCCGATTGTTATAGGGTTACACCAAGGGTCGGTGCTCAGCCTATTCCTATTTTCCCTGGTGATGGATGCACTGACATACCATATCCAAGGGGAGGTGCCATGGTGTATGTTATTTGCTGACGACATAGTTCTGATTGATGAGACACGAGGAGGCGTCAATGAGTAGTTGGAGGTTTGGATACATGCCCTCGAGTCTAAGGGTTTCAAGAGCAGGACTAAGACGGAATACCTAGAGTACAAGTTCACTATCGAGTCGACGGAAGTGGGAGTGAACATGAGGCTTGAATCAATTTCAAGTACCTTGGGTCGGTGATACATGGGGATGGTGAGATCAACGAGTATGTCACACACCGTATAGAGGTGGGGTGGATGAAGTGGAGGTTAGCGTTTGGATTCATGTGTGACAAAAAGCGAACACAGATACTCAAAGGTAAGTTCTATAGGGCGGTGGTTAGACCGGCCATATTGTATGGGGCCGAGTGTTGGCAAGTTAAGAACTCACATATCCAGAAGATGAAAGTAACAAAAATGATGATGTTGATGTGGATGTGCGGGCACACTAAGATGGATAAGATTAGAAATAAATATATTCGAGAGAAGGTAGGTGTGGCCCCCATGGATGATAAGTTGTGGGAAGCAAGGCTTAGATAGTTCGAGTACGTTCAGAGGAGAAGCCCATATGACCCTGTCACGCCCCTATTTTTTTTCTCGTGCAATCGGGTTTCGACATTCATTTGGGACAACTCCCTTCCTTTTGGAAGACGGGTATGGAAAGTTAAGAGTCGCCACCCAACAGATTTATGGTGCATTAGGGCACCTAATGCAAGTAATTCATGAAACCAGTCTACGTTACCTGAGATTGGGTAAAGGATTGAAATTACCTTGATGAGAAGGTGTTAGGAACCCCTCGAGGTCAATAATAGTGGGTCCCGGCCAAACTTACTTAGCAAATTAGTCATTTAACAGATAAGTAGTCTAAGCACACATATGTAAGTAAGATGAAAGGAGTTTAAAAAGGTAAGCAATCTGAGAACACATATGCAAATAAGATAGGGGAGTCCTAAGTTATTAGCCTATAGGATCAAATTTGTACAATGCCCGATAATCCTTCCTAAACTAGAGAGGTTACACGTGGCATTAGCGTACAGGTCATCGTATGCTTTTACTACCCAAATACCCTTCCCTTAGTGGTTATATAAGCGGTTTTAATTAACGAACTCTAAACGTGCTTTACCCGTCCCTTCCTTGTGGTCCCGGAGGTGTTTAGGACCTCTATTTTTAGGCAGTTCTAGACTCTCCTAAAGTGTTTAAAAAGGAAAATCTAAGCGACAACAAAGAAACAAACAGTACTGTCAAGTAAGACAACAACTAAGGGCCCATGTTTACCTCCACAAATAAACAGGCAATTAGCACGTCTCAAACATCAAGATGTCAGATGTTTCAGAAAAGGTCCTAGAACATGATATCTAAATGAGCATAAAAAGCAGAGAATATGCTGCATTGTTTTAAAACGAAGTGACATAAACCTAATCAGCTTGCCTACTGTTTTTAGAACTGGTTGAACCTGGGCAGTTTCACAAATAAACAGAGCATAATTTTATAGCTTTATAGGACCTCAATTACCTAGGGCTTGCCTAGGCGTGGATCTGTAATACCCTTTAAACATGTTGTCTAAGATGAAAACAGAAGTCTGGAAATTGACTAAAGGAAAACAAACAGTTTGAGTTTTAATACATCCTATAAACATGCTTGTCTAGGTGCTGAAATACAAAAGTTGATTTCATGCATATTTTATCCTATAACGTGGTGTCTAGGCGTTGGGGTTGTTCTTTTAAGAATCTTTATAAACAAGACAGTTATTTATTTAGGCGACATGATTTAAAGAAAATGCAAATGCAGTCCTAAAACAGGATTTCTAATGCACATAGAGAATGGTCATTTTTATTAGGCAGGATTACAACAATAGCCTAACGATAGGATTTCTAGGTGATTGTGACTTATTCAGAAGCAGAATTTCGTGATAATGAAGTACTGAGCTATAACATGTTTCCTAATATGCAAAACCAGTAAACGTAATTATCCTAAGGCAGGGTTCTAATGCAAATAACACAACAGTCCTACAACATGATCTCTAATTAAAGCAACATAATATAGATCTAAAGGCATGATTTCTACTGCAAATAAGCATGGTATAAACCTAAAGCATGATTTCTA
Organism: Nicotiana knightiana; assembly: GCA_005239525.1. Taxonomy (NCBI): domain Eukaryota; kingdom Viridiplantae; phylum Streptophyta; class Magnoliopsida; order Solanales; family Solanaceae; genus Nicotiana; species Nicotiana knightiana. The sequence goes on along the minus strand of ML411107.1, from coordinate 102,296 downwards.
CCCAATTTCCCCATAAAAATCGTATAAAAATCCATACCCTTTTACTAATTTTCCCAATATCTGTTTACAAAGATGATTATTACAGACCAGAATTGAATGAATTACACAAATAAATATAAGCTATACTATAGGGAGCCTGCAGATAGGCCCAAAGTAAACCTGGAGACACCAGGCCTTCAAAACAGTCTCAGATACCAAGAGCCTCATAGCCAATAGGGTGTCGTGGGGTGTCAAAGTTCCCTAAGGACCTTAGGGATCCCGGGCAATGCTCACACCAAGATCCTTTGAATAGGGAAGTGATTATGTGCAATATGGAAAAGGCCAGCCCCAGTGTGCCAGAGTTCGAAGGAATCTCATGGATTCCTAGGCAGTATACACACCGGAGGGGAAGAACTTAAGAATCTAAGAGTAGAAGTGAGAGTGCTTGACATAGTTTTGAAAGAACTTGTTAAAGACAGTGTAGAGATAACACTTTCAGGAGTGAAAATGTTTTCAGGAATAGAAACAATTTTAGGAAAATGCCAGGAGTGAAAAACAGTTTTGAAATCAATTCTGAAAAGAACAAAGATTCAACATACAACAACACAAACTCAGAGTGCTCAGATTCACAACCATTCAGCAATCAGCTTTACAAACAGGGGTCAAGGGGTTGGGAACATAGAGAGCTTCACATCAGAAACACATAAGCAGGGTCTAAGGGAGCCTATGGAACAACAACTGCACAGAACAACTAGGAGTCTACTGATTCAGAGACTTGACAAGTCAGTCATGGTAAAAGGCAATTAAAACATAGATACAGAGCATGGGAATATTTATGTTGAAGACAGGGGTGCATTAGTCATACCAATTAGGATCAATCAAATACATTAGGAGTCTAAGACACTAACATGAGCATACTAGTTGAGGGGAGTAAACAGGAATAGGCATTGGATTTACATAAAGGAACACATAAAGTTGAGTTGCAGAATTGAACTAGAGACATACCAGTTAAGGAAGCAAAGTGCAGAATGTAAAGCAAGTAGAGTTCCACTGTCTAGCCTTGGCTTTCAACCGGCTAGACCAACAGTTAGCACATGTAGCAGAGAAAGAAGAGAGAATTTGAGAGTGTGTGTGTATTCTGAACTAATTGTTCGTGTGTTGAGAGGAAAAACAAGAGTGTATATATAGCAATTTTAGAGTAGAACAAATAAGGTAAAGGAATCAGCATTCGGTCAATTAAGGAAATCATAAAGTCACAGAATCCAATCACATAAGGGCTCGGAATAGACCTCCCATAATTAGGGTTAATTGGTCAAATGATAATAACATGGGAGTTTAATTAAGGCAAGAATCCCAATCATACCAAATAGAGGATCAGTACAATCACAAAATTATACGGGCAATCAGTTAAGGCATAGACGGCCAATTCAATTCATAAACAAGGAAACAAACAAGATTTATGCATATGAATCTCTAACGGAGTAAAGCTATTAGCAAAACTTTCAAAATAACACTGATTTCCGGAAAGAATTACTCAACCTCCATAATACAAATTATACTAAGTAAAACCTCCCAGAAACATAGAACTTAGCCGGAAAGAGCAGGTTCGAACCCTAACACAGGTTAATTAGGGAAAAACCACAAAAATACTGGATTTAACAAGGAACAATGTTTAAGTCCAAAAAATAGAGCAAAGTAATTCGACTGGTATCAAAAATACGAAACAGAAGTTGAAGAAAAACAGTACATCACAGAATCGACTAGGGTTTGAACACTCGTATGAAAATAGTCAAAACGACAAAGAAACAAATACCTAAACATTGAGAATTCAGAAAAATCTTTAAAATAGTTTGGGATGAACCCTAGCTTAGGAAGAGTGATAAAAAGTCAGAATAGTTAATTAAACAGGAGATTTTTAAAGGAAAACACGTAAAAGTGTTCGAATCACCCTAGATCTATACAGATCTGAGATGGATCGACAATAACGGACTAGGGTTTTCAGAAAAGTAATAGAGATGAGAGAATAGGTCAAGAACCCATAAGTCCGTAATAATAAGAAGAAGTTTTACTCACAGACGGAAAAATGGCCTGAGACAGGCTGATAAACATAGTTTCAAACTAGAACTAGTTGTGGTTCCTCGAGATCCACTCAAGGATCCAAGAAATCGAATAGCCATGGCGTGTAGAAGACCAGGTCTGATCGGAGAAAGCATAGAAACGTCATAAGGGGGAGGTTTTTTGCCGGTGACGGAGACTAGGGTTAGGGTGACCTTGAGAGAGAATGGAGAGGTTAGGGAAACTGGGACGATGGAAAATGAAAAGTGAGGAGGGGTTAAGGTTGGTTGTGAATTAAAATGATAAGGTTTATTGTGGACCGTTGATCTAAAAGATCAACAGCTACGAGTTGATGGGGGTTTGGGTCGGGTAGGTGCAGATTGGGCTTAAGGTGAATTGGGCTGGTATTTAAAAGGGGTTTGGGCTAATGTTTGAGGGGTTAGGTCCGAAAATTGAAGAAATTAAATAGAGCTATTTGTTAAATACCCACTTAATTGATAAAATAATTTGTAAAAATAGTTAATAAATGATAAAAAAATAATTTTTATGCATAGAAATGTTTTAAAATAATTATTCGATATTTTAGAATACAATGATCCATCTTCTAGTAAAATAATACCATAATGTACGCATGGGCTATAATTGCAAAGTTATTGCAATTGTAACCCAAAAATGTAAATGTGGCTATTTGTGCAAATATTTTGAGCTTAATATGACCATAAATAGCAAAATTAAGTCATGAAATGTTGTAAAGTCATTTGTGATGAAATTTTGTAATTATTTATATAAATAAAATACTGGGATAAATTAATTTAGAAATGTAGAAATTATGGAAAAATATCAATTGATGCTAATGCATAGTTTTGAAGGTATATATGCATTTAAAAATATTATAGGGAAAAATTGGGTATCAACAGACCCGGTAAGGAGGTGTGAGCGGCTAGCTTTGATGGGTACAAGGAGAGGTAGAGGGCATCCTAAGAAGTATCAGGGAGAGATGATCATACAGGACATGGTGTGTCTTCATATTACCGAGGACATTTCCCTAGACAAGAAGTTGTGGAGGTCGAGCATTAAGGTTGTAGGTTAGGGAGTAATTGTGCATATTATTATGGTGCTCCAGAGAGAGGCTAGTCTATTAGGATTTAGTCTTAGACTGCTAGTGGTTAATATTGGGTGCATACCATGAAAGTACAAGAGGGGGGAGTGAATTGTGGTATATTAAAAATTAGTTGACTAAGGGTGAGTTTAGTCGACTAGATCTCGTAAAGCACACAAATAGAGATAAGCCAAGCAAATAAGAAGCATAACAACACACAACAATTTTTATATTGGTTCAGTACCGGTGTGGTACTTACGTCTTATAGCAATGATGGTTTTAACTCGCTCACCACCAATGGAGTACAGCAACTATAAATTCTGAATGTTGACACAACTCTCCTTTGCGTTCTAACTCTTCATATCTTTTATGACACTGGTAAACTGAAGAATACAGTGCTTATGCTAAGAACTAGAGAGACTTAGAAGACAATATTTATAGTTGCATAAGTCTTCTTCATGAACTGAGCAGTCTTCTTATAAGAGAGTTTGAGAGCTGTTGCAATTTGACTTGATTGGGGCACAGAATAATCTAAGAGATTTGACCCAAGGGATGCCTTTCGAATCCTACATTTGAGATGGGCTGGATTCGATTATGACTTTCCTTATCATGTCTTTATTTTATGGAGAGATTTGAGCTTCGACTTTGCTGGTCAATATTCAATATCATCTGATTGGAGATGCCGGATATTCTTTGATCTTCACTCGATTTATTTCCTTGTTGGACAATTTTGATCTGCTTTGATTGAGACTAAGATGGCAAGGCTGATTTGGTTTCCTTTTTTATGGCTTCTTTTCCTTTGATTTAGCATCGTCTCCTTTGGTTAGGTATCATCAGCTCCTTTGACAGCTTTCTTTCCTTTTGTTGGTGCCTTGATTTCTGCAATCAATAGAGATAGGATTAGCTTTACACAACTGTCATTATTGAAACTTAGATTTAGATTTAACAATCTCCCCCTTTTTGATGATGACAATAAAGAGAAAGTAAACAATAAATAAGTATAAAACATGTATACTTCCCTTTCATCACTTGAGATGCCTGGCCCCCCTGAGTTTGTACTAATCATTTCTCCCTCTGAGTTGATGTTTTACTACTCCTACCGTTCTCCCCTTTTGACATCAATCAAAAAGGAAAGAAAATACAATCCAAGTATAACATAGGAGGTAATATACATTAAAATATATTAGTTAGGGTAGCAAGAGTAATGGCTTCAGCAGAGGCATAGAGGATGGTTCATATAGACCCAAGAAAAAATAAGTTTCAAGACCAAAAGCAAGCAAGAAAAATCACAAAAAAAATTATCTTTAACACACACAAACGCGCATTAGCTTCTTCCCAGGAAGTACTTGAGGATATTGATCACTTTGGTGCATAAGGATTTATAGGAGGTTTCGACATCTTTGACGAGCTTGTCCATATTTTCTGTCATGGAGTTGAATGCCCTAGTTCCTTGCCTCCATGTGGCTCCCATATCCACCCTAATCTTGGCTAAATCTGTACTTGTTTCCTTGGTGACTTCCCTGATCTTGTCCACATGTTCTTTCATCTCAATGAGCAGTAGATTTATCCCATCTAAGTGTTGCTGAATATGCAGAAGATTTTGAGAGGCAGTTGATTGAGACTCTAGTTGTTCAGTATGAGCTACAACTGGCACTGGAACACTTTCATCTTTGGCGCGCTTAACCCATACATCATCACCCAAAGTGTAACCCATCATAGAAAAGGTTGTCTTATCATAAGTGTTGGTAATATGCTTAGGTGTGAAAGGTGCCAAGTCTACCTTCATAACTTCAAGAATGTGTGAGATAAGAAGATCATATGGTAAACGAGCAGCAAAAGAGGATATATCCCTGATACTCTCAAGCATGTATTGGCAAATCCACACAAACCAGTCAAGTCTTTTATTATTAAAAAGACAGTAAAGGACAAAAACATATCTTGTAGACAAAGTGCTAAAGGACCCAATTCTAAGAAGTAAAGTGGTGGCTATCATGTGGTCCAAAACACGATGTTCAAACTTCAGATTATTGGGATCAATGTCGGGATGATTATCAGACAGAAAGGCTTTTGCTTCTTTTAAGGAGACTTCAAAATCTTTTGGCCAATTATTTTGCACGAAAAATCATACCCATTAAACCTTGCAGAGAAATTTTTTTCGAATTGATAAGAGTCCAGAACAATTCGAGTGCCTAAAACCATAGATTCCAAATCTTCTTTATCATTAACAAACAAATTTTCATAGAACGTTCTCACAGGCTCTTCATACACAGAGTTTCCAATAGTATCAAACAGAGAAGAAAGATGTTGAAAATCAAAGATAGCAATCACACAACAGTGTAGATTTTTCATAAGAGAGAGACTTACAGAGCGTCCATAAGTCATAGATGACTTACAAGACTCAAACCTTTGTTTTTTCACTAGGTCCATAGAAGATAAATTTTGTCCTCTGGTTAATTTCGTACTTTCCAATTTCCTTTTCTTGCATGCAGGCTTTTTGGGGGTTTGATCCATGGGCCTTTTCCCTGTCTTTTTCTGGCTAATGGGAAGATCTTCCAAAGATTCACTGCTTTCATTGTCCGTATTGAGAAATTATGAGTCGATGGATGATTCCAGGTCTACAGTTTCTTCAGGGTTCTGGGTTTTTTGAAATCTTCATCTTCGTCTGGTTTCTGTGGAAGAGGAGAGATTTCTTTTTGCCATGGTGAGAAAATTTGCTATGTGAGAATGGGGAGTGAAAGGAAGAGAGAAGGGTTCTTAATAGGCCGTTTGGAAGATTAAAGAGTTGCCTTGGTTAATGAAATCGGCGGATTCAGAAGGAAGTGACCCTGCTGAAGTGATGTTTCGGCAGTACATATGTAAAAGTAATAATGATACTTACATCAAATTAAAGTTAAACACACATAAGAAAGGAAATAAAATATTTTTGAAATATACAAAGGATGTATGTTACAAAATAAGCACAATGCCAATCTTTTTCCGTAGTAAACAAAATCTTTCCTCCAAAAGAGGTTTTGTAAAAATATCAGCAAGTTGAGATTCAGTGCTAATGAATTCTAATACAGTATCACCTTCAGTAACATGATCACGGATAAAATGATGCTTAATTTCTATATGTTTTGCTCTAGAATGATGCACATAATTTTTTGACAAACATATGGCACTAGTATTATCACAAAATATAGGAGTGGAGGTAAGAGATAGATCATAGTCGAGAAGTTGATGCATTATCCATAGAACTTGTGTACAACATCTTCCAACAGCTAAATATTATGCTTTAGTCGTTGATAAGGCAAAACAATTTTGTTTCTTGCTATGCCAGGAAACTAATGCATTTCCCAATAGTTGACATGTGCCACTAGTACTTTTCCTGTCGATCTTATTATCTGCAAAATCTGCATCTGAAAATCCTTTTAAGGCAAAATTGTTAGAATGAGCATACCATAATCCCAATTCAGAGGTACCAATGAGGTATCTTATAATCCGTTTAATATCCGTAAGATGAGATTACTTAGGAGCCTACTGAAATCTTACACATTTACAAACGTTGAGCATAATATCCAGTCGACTAGCAGTGAGATATAATAAGGATCCAATTATTCCTCTATACATAGTTTCATCAACACTTTTTTCATTGTTGTCTTCATCAAGCATTGTTGTTAGACTCATTGGAGTTCCAATGGACATAGAATTCTCCATGCCAAACTTCTTTATAAGTTCCTTGGTGTACTTCGTTTGGATAATGAAGATCCCTTTGGGAGACTGTTTGATTTGCAGTCTAAGAAAGAATGTTAATTCTCCCATCATACCCTAAATTTTCCTTTCATAGAGAGAGCAAATTCTCGTTTGAAACCTTGATTTAGAAGGAAAGAACTTAATCTTTCATACCGGGCACGAGGAGCTTGCTTGAGTCCGAATAGAGCTTTAGTAAGCTTGTATACATGATCTGGGAGAGTATCATTTACAAATCCAGTAGGTTGCTTCACATATACTTCTTCAGAGATGTAACTATTTAGAAAAGTGGTTCTTACATCCATTTGAAATAGTTTGAATCCTTTGTGAGCAGCAAAAACAAGTAATATTCGAATAGATTCCAATCTTGCTACAGGTGTGGAGGTTTCATCATAGTTGATTCCTTCTTGCTGAGAGTATCCTTGCGCAACTAGCCTTGCTTTATTTCGAACCACTTGACCGAATTCATTCAACTTATTTCTGAACACCCATTTTATTCCTACAATAGAAGTATTTGAAGGTTTTGGAACCAGTCCCCACACTTTATTTCTTTCAAACTGATCATGTTCACCTTTCATTGCATTGATCTAGTGAACGTCTTTCAGTTCTTCATCCACTTTCTTTGGCTCAAGTTGAGAAATTAGATCCATATGTGATTTGAGCTTTTGTGATCTTCTGGTAGTGATTCCTTCCTGTGGATTTCCGATAATGAATCTGTGAGGATAACTAGGTTCACTTTTCCATTCATTCAGAGTGTTTAAGGTTGGTTCTCTTTCCACATTAGTCAACTGTTCTGTTGGGAAGATTCATGAACTTCAATATGCTCCTCAGTTGACTGAATCTGCTGACGAGTTAACTCATCTTGATGGTCTTTTCCTATAACAACAGACTTAAGAACAATATAAATTTCCTCATCTTTAGGAAGTTTTTCATTCCTTGAGCGAGGGTTAGTATCAACAAAAATAACATGAATTGATTCTTCAATGCATATGGTTCTTTTATTATAAACCCTATATGCTCTAGTTGAGGGAGAGTATCCAAGAAATATACCTTCATCACTTTTAGGATCAAACTAACCCAGATTGTCCTTTCCATTGTAGTGAATGAAGCATTTGCATCCAAAGGGGTGAAAGTAGCTGATGTTGGGTTTCTTACCATTCCATAGCTCATATGGAGTCTTTTTAAGAATTGGTCGAATCAGACACATGTTGATGATATGACATGTTGTGCTCACAGCTTCTGCCCAGAAGTGGTGAGGTAGAGAGTTTTTCACAATCATGGTTCTTGCCATGTCATGTAAGGTTCTATTTTACGTTCTACCACTCCATTCTATTGAGGTGACCTTGGTGAAGGGAAGTTGTGAGAGATTCACCGATCATTGCAAAAATTTTCAAAGCTCTGCTTTCAAATTCTCCTCCATGATCACTTGTGACAATGGAAATGTAGTACCCTTTTTCACGTTGAACCTTCTTACAGAACAGTTCAAAATTTCTTAGAGCTTCATCTTTATGACTTAAAAGCATAACCCACGTAAATCAAGAAAAATCATCCACAATAACAAAATCATATTTTCTACCACCTATACTAGCAGTTCTAGTTGGACCAAATAAATCTATATGCAATAGTATAGGTTTAGAGATAGAAACAATGTTTTTGATTTCGAAAGATGAGCAAGTTTGTTTTCCTAGTTGACATGCATCACAAATACAATCTTTTGAAAAGTCTAGCTTTGGAAGCCCAATGACAAGATCATGTTTAGAAAGTTTTTGAATAGTATACATGCTAGCATTACCAAGATTTCATGCTAAACCCAGGGATCATCAATCATAGAAGCAAGACAAATTTGATCCTCAAGATTATCTACATTGCTAATAGTATAGACATTCCTGTCTATATTACCTAAGAGAATGACTTTACCTGATTCATCTTCTATAAACCAGTCGTGTTTCTTAAAGCTAACCTCATAGTCATTATCACACAGTTGACTGATACTGAGAAGATTGTAACTGAGTTCATTAACCAGGTATACTTCGTTCACATCACATGTTGAGCTTAGAGGAACTTTTCCAACTCCAATTACATTACCTTTTGATTTATCTCCAAAGGTAATTATTCCTCCATCTAGTTTGGTGACTGTTTTGAACAATTGTTTGTCACCAGTCATATGTATGGAACACGTGTTGTCAAGATACTATTTTCCTTTCCGATTCTTCTAGCAGTGTTCCTGCAAAACAAAATTACTTTTTTTAGGTACCCAAGCCTGCTTGGGTCCTGAATGGCTAGATTTATGAGTGTTAATTTGATTAGAGGATTTAGGTCTCCAAACCTATCTCCTATTATCCTTGAACCTGCAACGATTAGAAGTGTGACCACGTTTAACACGATAAAAAACATGACGGATTACTTGGATTTTCAGAGCCTTTTTCTGCTCTGATTTTGTTCCTGCAATGGTTAGTGTTGTTACCATTTTTACCACAAAAAGAGCATGCATGAGATTTTCTAATTAATCAAAGAATTATGAGGAGTAGTTTGATTTGATTGACAAAACTATGACTGTTGGATTTTTGTAATCTATTCATTTGAAATTTAAGTTCATTTACTTCATCTTGAAGCATATCACACTCAATTTCCCAGACTTCCAGCTTCAAAGCCCAGTATTTCTTTTCTCTTTTGATCTTTTTGAGTTCATTCAGAACTCTTTCAATATCTGCAAGAGAAATATCAACAAATTCTTGAAGTTCATAACAGTTGGGACATGTAGGAAGACGTACCTCACTAGTTCCCTCGTCTTCCATAAGGCCAAGTTCACTTGAGCCTTCTTCCTCATCTGCTCCTTCATATGCCATCAGCCCAAGCTCTCCTGAATCTTCATTTTCATCTAGAGCCATGAAACACATATTTGCAATTTCTTCACGGTTAGGTTCTTCTTCATCACTCCAGGCTCCAAAGGAATTCTTCTTTTCCATATTTCTGTTGAGCTTCTTCTTTAGTTCGAGACAATCAACTTGAATGTGTCCAAAATTTCCACATTCATAGAACCTTCCGTCATTTTTATCAGTTTCATTATTTATCCTTCCTTTTTTTGAAGTTTGACTTCCCTCTTCTGCTGATTCTGTTTTTCCTTATCATGCTTGTTACAACTTGAGAAAGTATGGCTACGTTTTCATCTTGTTCTCCTTCTTCCTCTTCCTCTTCATTTTCTGGTTCAGCCACAGTTGCTTTAAAATCAACTTTTTTCTTCTTTTCTTGTTGAATTTGCCTATCCAAGTGAGTTTTCTCAAAGGCAATTAGATCACCTCTAAGTTCATCATAGGATATTTTATCAAGATCCTGACATTCCAGGGCAATAACCTTTGGCTCCAAATTGTGGGTAGACTTCTAAGAATTTTTCTGACTTGTTCTCCACTTTTAGTTGGTTTGCCAAAAGATTTTAAATCCCCAAGGATTTTGCTGAATCTGGAGAACATCTCTTCCACTGATTCTCTAGCCTTCATTTGAAATAGCTCATAGTCACGAACTAGAAGATTGATTCTTGTTTCTTTCACCTTGTTGGTTCCTTCATATGTGATCTCTAATTTATCCCATATTTCCTTAGCAGTTTCACAACTTGAAATCTTTTCATACTCTTCTCCACTGATGGCATTATACAGTAGATTTTTTGCTTTGGCATTCACAGTTATGACAGCAGCTTGTTTATCAGTATAATCATCTAAGTCAAGTGGATCAGTTGATACGATAACTTGATCATTTGCATCTTTCTTTGGCGAAATTGGAAGATTTCCCTTTTTGATTACATGCCGAACTTTGATGTCATATGACATTGTGTATATTTCCATAAGAACCTTCCAATGAGAAAAGTGTTGTCCGTTAAAATATGGAGGTCGGACCTGAGAGGTTCCTTCTTGAAATAATGCACCAACGACAGTGTTTAGATCCCATGATCTTTTTCTCACTAGATGTTAAGAAAAGTTTGTGAGTCTTTCTCTGATACCTATTAAAAGTACAAGAGGGGATTGAATTGTGGTCTATTGAAAATTAGTTGACTAAGGATGAGTTTAGTCGACTAGATCTTGTACAGCACACAGATAGAGATAATCTAAGCGAATAAGAAGCAGAACAACACACAACAATTTTTATACTGGTTCGGTACCGGTGTGGTACTTACGTCCAGTTTCCCTGGGTCACAAGGGTTCTCTTAGATCTTGAAAATAATTACAGCAATGATGGTTTTAACTCGTTCACCACCAACGGAGTATAACTATAAATTCTGAATGTTGACACAACTCTCTTTTGCGTTCTAACTCTTCCTATCGTTTATGACACTGGTAAATTGAAGAATACAGTGCTTATGCCAAGAACTAGAGATACTTAGAAGACAATGTTTGTAGTTGCGTAAGTCTTCTTCATGAACTGAGCAGTCTTCTTATATGAGAGTTTGAGAATCGTTGCAATTTGACTTGATTGAGGCACAGAATCCTCTAAGAGATTTGAACCAAGGGGTGCCTCACGAATCCTGCACTTGAGATAGGCTGGATTCATTCATGACTTTCCTTGTCATGTCTTTATTTTATGGAGAGATTTGAGGCTTCGACTTTGCTGGTCAATCTTCAATGTCGTCTGATTGGAGATGCCGAATATTTTTTGATCTTCACTCGATATATTTCCTTGTTGGATAGTTTTGATCTCCTTTGATTGAGATTGAGATGACAAGGCTGATTTGGTTTCCTTTTTGATTGCTTCGTGTCTTTTGATTTAGCATCGTCTCCTTTGGTTAGGCATCATCAGCTCCTTTGACAGCTTTCTTTCCTTTTGTTGGTGCCTTGATTTCTGAAATCAATAGAGATAGGATTTAGCTTTGCACAATTTCTGTCATTGACACTTGTTACACCTCCTTTTTCCGCTACCCTCCGGATTGATGAAGGGTAGTAGGGGAGTTTTTCCAATTAAAGTGACATTATTCAGATTTGAGATTTATTTTAGTTTTCAGAGTCGCCACCCGGATTTTTGACGATGCTCCGGGACACCGTGTTATTTTAAAATCCCAAACCGAGGAAATTTAGACTCTGTTTTAGTTTGTCTGCGACCAGAAATCCGAGTAAGGAATTTTGTTAACCCGGGAGAAGGTGTTAGGCATTCCCGAGTTCCGTGGTTCTAGCACGGTCGCTTAACTATTGATATTTGGCCTAAATTATCTGATTATTTACATATTTTTAAACCTATTGTGCTTTTACTTGTTATCCGCTTTTTGATATACATGGAATACAAGTCACGATGACGTTTACTTGTTATTTTTTGGACACATTGTAAATGCGCCACATGAAATGCACCCGCAATTTACAACATTTTTATTATTGTTTTGAGTTAGCGTCGGGGACATGAGTTGCCACACCCGAGTGTAGATTATATAGTCATGACGATTAAATATGCCTATTTGAGGCGATATTCAA
>ML411107.1:76652-89177 GCA_005239525.1 Nicotiana knightiana | reverse complement strand
GGCCAGGGGTTGGGTTTCAGATGAATGAGGGTATGGGGTGGGGTTCAGGCAGTTAAATACTAAACGGGTGGTTAGTTCCCAGCCGTTGGATCAAGGATAGATCAATGGCTGGGGTTGAACTTGGCTTAAACGGCGTCGTTTTGGTTAAGTTGGGGCAGGCCGGGTAGGGGATTGGGTTTTGGGCCTGGATTGTATGGGTGTATAAAAAGACTTGGGCCTGGGCAGCTTTGGTCCAGGTCCGATTTTAACCCTCTTTTATTTAACTAAAGATTAATTAGTTAATTTCCACTCTAATTTAAAACCAAGGAATGTAGTAATTAATTTAATCCTCATTTATTTATGGGTTAATCAATAATGACACGGCCAATTCTATATTCCTAATTCAAACCGCGTTTTATTGAATAAGGGATGATTAATTTCTGCAGTAATCAATTATTAACAACTACATTACGTCAGATATTCGTCATTTGTCTATCATTTAACTAATTATGACCAACAAATTCGTAATGCAGAATTTCAATGATTTTGAAAGATGAATTATGGATATGCCAGCAACGCAAATAATTCACAATTAATTACTGAAAAGTCAGTCAATATTTATAAAATCAATTGATTTATTGGGATTTTTATAGGACGATACGACGAGTAAAAATCACATGCTCACAACACTTAGATTTAGATTTAACACACCACTCTTTCATTTCTCTTAGTTCTGGGCTTTATCTACTGATTATTGTTTTACTTTTCATCTATTTCCTGGTTCTTGTGATGCTATTATTTTTTCTATGGCTTATTGATGGTACTGATATATTATCTCTTTTCGTCTTCTTGAGCCGAGGGTCTATCGGACACAACCTCTCTACCCCCTCGGGGTAGGGGAAGGTCTACATACACACTATCCTCCTCAGACCCCACTAGTTGGATTTTACTAGGTTGTTGTGGTTTTTGTTGTTGTATTGTCTTTGATGATTATTTTTGTTTTCTTATCAATAATATACGCATAGTTTATATGGAAAGTCCCATATTGTTTTAATACCAAATACAAGGTAAAATAACACACATGCTAGAAATATATGTAGTAGTATTAGAGGCGGATGCTCACTATAGTTTGAGGGGTCATCGATACACGAAAACTTCGACAACAAACTCCAATATACTTGCAAATGTCTTCAAGAAATAGTAAGATATCAGTATAGGTCCCCATACTTTAAGTTATGGGTGGCTTTCCAGCCATGCTCCATGACCCCTTGGACACGCCCCGTGGCGTCCTGGCAAGCCTCCCAACACCTAGCGCCACGGACGGCCCCGTGGTCTTGGCTGCGCCAAGTGACAAGGGTGCATGTGTCTATGTCGCCCCACCGATATCCCTCGCCAGCGCCCGGCCGCAGGTAGATGCCAACAGCGCCGGGCGTGCAGATCGTGATGCCAAAGACAAGGTTGCTGACAACAGACCTGTTTCTACCTTGTAGAAAATTAAATCCTTTTTCATTGTAAATATAGAGTAGTTTTATTGCATGTACTTCTATTATGATTCTCTAGCTTAGTTTGGTCAATTCTTGTAACTTTAGTTTATTTTTTTTAAGCATTATTAGGGGGGATCAAGCAATCAAAACTTTCTATCAAGCAAACAATTCTCTGTACTGGTGTCTCTCCCCCTCGACACCGTGTTGCCTTTTTGTAATAGCTTTCATTAATGCAATCAAGCTTTATTTCACTTCTCATTTATGTTCTCTCAATTGCTCTTGACATTGGTTTTCCCATATGGAACTAACAATCTCGTCTAGCGTACAGAGGGAACCTCACTTAGCGGGCAACAACTGTACTGACATCAGTTGCTTAGACTTACGTCTCCCTTCCAAGGAATCTCAGGAAGGCATCGCGTAACAGTTGGTATTAGAGCCTAGGCTCGACATCAGACAAGGGAACATTGCCATTACTACCATGGTGAATCATGGGGACCGCATTGCGGCCCTTGAAGAGATGGTTGACGTATTATGGCCCATCATGGATACGGTGCCTGAACTAAGAACCAGCCTAGTGAAAAGATTGGACGACCTGGACCACAAAATGCTCCAGGCTGAAGTTGACATAGAAAACATCAGTCGTGACTCTGAAGGAGACTGGCAAACGGTAGCCACAGAGGCAGCAAAATGTTTTGGTAAATTCGAGGGCCTCCGATAGGAGTGTGCCGAGGATTTAGCCTACAGAGCACAAGAGGCAGACAGGTTTACTGCCATGCAACAAACTATAGACAACTTGACAGGCCAGCTCAATGTTGTTAATACTACTTTACATGTCCTGCTTCGAGGAGGTGGGAACCAAATCGGGGGTGTTGTGAACCTCGTCCCCGTGGTACAAAAACTGAAAATTCCTGAGCCAAAGCCATACTGTGGAGCTCGGAATGCTAAAGAAGTGGAAAACTTCATCTTCGACATCCAGCAGTACTTCGATGCCGTGAGAGACCTAGAAAAAGCTATGAAGGTAGTAACTGCTTCCATGTATCTTCAGGGTGATGCTAAACTCTAGTGGTGGGTAAAGTACGAAGCCATCAGGGCCGATGAAGATTCTTTGGAGACATAGGCAACTGAAGGCAGTCATACGCCTATAGTTCTTCCCCGAACATGTTGAGTACAATGCAAGGAGGAAACTACGGGAGCTCCGCCAGACCAAATCAGTGCGGGATTACGTGCGATAATTCTCCGCGCTCATGTTGAACAAACGTGACATGGGGGACAAAGACAAATTCTTCACATTCTTGGAAGATTTAAAACCTTATGCCCGTATGGAGCTGCAGAGACAAATGGTAGATACCCTACCCAAGGCGATCCAAGTAGCACGGAAGGATAGGCCTCAACCTCATGTCCGAGAGGGATACAAGGGGGGGCAGCCTAGCAATGGTGGCTCTAGCAGAAGTGGAGGAGATCGGAGTGCAACCAAATCTAAGGCTCATTCCTCAGGCAGCAATAGTGTTACGTCAGAAAACAATGATCAGGGGAGAAAGCCACCTTCAGGATGCCATCATTGCGGCGGGCCATATTGGAATAATGAATGCCCACATGCATAGTTGAACGCCCATCAAGCTTTTGATGGTGTGACAGATGACGAAGCAGATGATGCACACCAGACCGAACCAGTAGGTGCCTTCAATGTAGTTGTTGGCTCCATATCTGAGGCATTAGCGGGAACCAATGCTGGTATCTGTAAGAAGAAGGACCCCTACCCAAGCACCAAGAAAGGGAAAAAGAAGGCGGATGAGAGGACTCCTCTTAAACAAGAGAGGACCTTAATGTTCGTTGAGATGAAAGTAAATAGCAAGCATATTCGGTCGATGATAGACACGGGTGCTACCTACAACTACTTATCCTCGACTCAGGTGGAGCACCTTGGTTATAGTTGTAGGAAAGGGAAGAGGTCGTGTCAAGGCTATCAACTCACCTCCTCAGCTAGTGGGTGGAATATCCAAAGAAGTACCAGTGAAGCTTGGACCTTATGAAGGAAAATTCAACCGCCGCGTGGTGATCATAGATGACTTCGAGTTGATAGTTGGATTAGAATTCCTGAGTCAAACCAACACCATGCCCGCACTGTATGCATGCATGCTACTGATGGTGGGAACAAATGGGGACTAGCCCTGCATTATCTTGTGCATGCCCATGAAGATGGCCGTTGATAGCATCTCGGGCTTGCAGTTGAAGAAGGGAGTCAAAAGACATGAACCTACGTTTCTGGCTACCCTCTACATTGAATATATAGAACGCTCCTCGGGTCCCATTCCTACACCAGTGAAGGAGCTACTACTGGAGTTTGAAGACGTCATGCCACAAGATATGCCAAAGCGACTCCCGCCTAGGCACACTGTGGACCATGAGATTGAGTTGGTGATGGGTGCAAAACCACCCGCCCGGGCACCATATAGAATGTCACAACCCGAACTCACCGAGCTTCGGAGACAGTTGATGGAAATACTAGACATAGGGATCATCGTGCCCTCCAAGTCCCCATATGGGTCCCCGGTGCTATTCCAAAAGAAACATGATGGTAGTCTACGACTCAGTGTGGATTATCAGGCTCTAAACAAAATCGCCATGAAGAACAAGTACCATATTCCGCTCATGGAAAATTTGTTCGATAGACTGGGTGGTGCGACGGTGTTAACAAAAATAGACCTGAAGACAGGGTATTGGCAAGTTCGGATTGTAGAGGGTGATGAACATAAGACGGCCTGCGTGACAAGATATGGGTCATTCGGCTTCCAGGTTATGCCATTTGGATTGACTAATGCTCCAACCACATTTTGCACGCTGATGAACCAAGTCTTTTGAGAGTACATTGATGATTTCGTGGTGTTATGCTTGGATGACATTGTGGTATATAGCCAAACACTAGAAGAACACCTGGAGCACTTGCGGAAGGTCCTAGACCAACTGTGGGAGCACGAATTATATGCGAAGTTATCCAAGTTCTCCTTTGCTCAAAAATAGATTAACTTCCTCGGACATGTCATCGAGGAAGGGCGGATCAAGATGGACCAACAAAAGATTCAGGTTATCACAGATTGGCTGCCGCCCAAGGATATCCATGCCTTGAGGGCGTTCCTTGGCCTATGCAAGTTTTATCAGGGATTTATGAAGAATTACTCCCCCATCGCAGTGCCATTGACAGAACTCCTCAAGAAGGTCACGCCTTGGGATTGGGGACCCAGGCGAGCGGAGGCCTTCAACGCATTAAAAGCGGCTATGTCTAGTAGCCCCGTCTTGGCCCACCCTGATTTGGCCAAGCCATTCGAGGTACAAACGGATGCTTCCGACTATGCTCTTGGCAGAGTCTTACTATAACAAGGGCATCCCGTAGCGTATGAGAGGCAGAAGCTGAAAGATGCAGAGCGGTGTTATGTTTCCCACGAGAAAGAGTTATTGGCTGTCGTTCATTGTTTACGCCTTTGGAGGCACTATCTGTTGGGAACCCCATTCGTGGTTAAGACAAATAATACAGTTGTTAGCCATTTTATGACCCAGCCGAAACTGAATGGTCGACAGGCTGGGTGTCAGGAACTCCTAGCCGAATTTCACTTCAACTTGGAGTACCGAAGTGGGGTGACTAATCATGTGGCTGATGCGCTCAGTTGGAGAGCTGACGTAGCATCGGTGTGCCTACTCGCCACGGGGGAGCGAAGTAGCCACCACTATAAATGACCAGATACAGGATCTACTCATCAAGGATCCTGCTGCACAGTATTTGGTTGATCTGGTAGGACAGGGAAAAACTCGCCAGTTCTACATGGAAGATGGTTTCCTGAAAGTGAAAGGGAATCGACTTTATGTTCCTAAAGGAGGAGATCTGAGAATGAATCTTCTGATGGAATGCCACGATACTTTGTGGGCCTTCCATCCCAGTGAAGAACGCACCTATGGCATTACTTCGACGTGCATATAATTTTCCTCAAATGGCCGATGATGTCGCTCACTATGTGAGGACTTGTCTAGTATGCTTGAAGGACAAGTCATACCGCTTGACACAAGCGGGACTCTTGGAGCCACTAGCTATCCCAAAGAGACCTTGGGAAAGCGTTTCGGATTTCATCAGCGAATTACCCAAGGTCGGAGATCTCACAACTATCTTGGTTGTGGTGAACAGTTTTCCAAGTATGCTACCTTTATTGCAGCCCCACAATATATATTAGCAGAAGATACAGCTCGATTATTTTTCTCTCATATCGTCAAATATTGGCCCAAAGACATTGTTAATGATCGCGATTCATGCTTCACTAGCAACTTTTGGACCCAACTCTTTAAGTGCCTCGGGTCAAAATTGAGTCACAACTCAAGTTTTCATCCCCAATCTGATGGCCAGACAGAGCGGTTCAATGGTATGTTGGAGGAATATCTCCACCACTTTGTAACCGGATCGCAGAAGAATAGGGTGAAGCTTCTGGATGCTGCTCAACTGTGTTTCAATTTACAAAAGAGCTCTAGTACAAACAAAAGCTCTTTTGAAATTTTTACCGGGCAGCAACCGCTACTCCCACACACCGTGAATGCACCAAACATGTCAAAATCTCCTCGAGTTTCTAGCTTCTCAAAAGAATGGAAGCTAAATTTGGAGATAGTGCGGAGCTATCTTGTCAAAGCCCAAAAGCGGATAAAGAGGCATGCTGATCAAAATCGTCGCTTTGTTGAATACCAAGTAGAAGACAAAATGATGGTCAAAATTCCAAAGCGGTACTTGTTTGCAGGGGTCCATGACCCTCACTTATTGCAAAAATACATTGGACCCTTATCCATTGAAAGGCGCATTGGGAAAGTTGCATACCGGGCGGATACCCCAGCATGGTGGAAAATCCATCCCATCTTCCATGTCAGCCTTCTAAAACCTTTTCGAGAAGACATAGAGGATCCTTGACGGAGCCAACTCAGAATACCCAGTATTCGAGGCCCCAATTTAACCCGGAAAAGGCATGCTGAATCTATTCTTGATGATCGGGTGATTCACACCTCAAGGAAGGATCACCAAGAGTTCTTGGTGAAATGGCAGGCTTGTGATGCAGAGAAGAATACTTGAGAGAGGGGAACAAACCTCAAAGCCTAAAAGAGCCTAATTGACGATCATCGTACAAGTAAGTCGCCGAGGACGTCGCCAACTCAGGTGGGGGAGATTGTCATGGGCGGCTTTCCAGCCATGCCCTATGACCCCTTGGACGCGTCCCGTGGCGTCCTGGCAAGCCTCCCAACGCCTGGTGCCACAGACGGCCCCGTGGTCTTGGCTGCACCAAAAGACAAGCGCGCATGTGCCTCTGTCGCCCCACCGATATCCCTCGCTAGCGTCCAGCCACAGGCAAATGCCAACAGTACCGCGCGCACAGACAATGCTGTGAGCGTAGATCGTGATTCCAAAGACAAGTTTGCTGACAACGGACCTATTTCTACCTTGTAGAAAACTAAGTCCTTTTTTATTGTAAATATAGAGTAGTTTTATTCCATGTACTTCCATTATGATTGTCTAGCTTAGTTTGGTCAAGTCTTGTAACTTTGATTTTTTTAAAGCATTATTAGGGGGATCAAGCAATCAAAATTTTCTAGCAAGCAAACAATTCTCTGTACTGGTGTCTCTCCCCCTCGACACCGTGTTGCCTCTCTATAATAACTTTAATTAATGCAATGAAACTTTCTTTCAATTCTCAATTATGTTTTCTCAATTGTTCTTGACATTATTTTTCCCGTACGACACTGACAATCTCGTCTAGCGTACAGGGGGCCTCAGTTGGCGGACAACAACTGTACTGACATCAGTTGCTTAGCCTTACGTCGCCCTTCCAAGGAATCTCAGGAACGCGTCGCGTAACATTTATATTGAATGTCATAGTGCTCCCGGTACTCGAATCTTGGGTCCGCATATGATCGTTAATTTTAGTCTCTAAATTATTCTTATTTAGTTAATGATCTCTTAATCATTATCTTCCATTTATTCCGAATAGGTTGTGGTTTTGATTTTAATTTATAAGAAATCTTTCAAAATAAAATCTTCATCTCTTTAAAATAGAATACACCATTTAACTACATTCAAACCTTTGTATAACAAATTTATATTCCGAATATTTTTGGATGTTATAGCGAAGGCTGTTAAGAGAACAAATATTATAACATAACATAAAATTTGGTTTCGAAAAAGCTTGGTTTTTATAGAGAAGTATTGTTATATAAGTATGTTGTTACAGAGATCTAAATATATTTACCTCATATTTTATTACTAGTATATATCAGTTCAACTTTTTACTTAGAGCCCGTTTGGACATACGAAATTTTTTCTTTTTTTCAAAAAAATTTTACTTTTTTCGAAATCAACGTTTGTTTATAAAATTTTTAATTTTCACTTGAAGATGCATTTTAAAAATTTTCAAAAATATGAAAAACTCCAAAAAGGTGTTTTTCAAAATTTTCACTTGAATCACTCGCAAAATTTCAAAAACAACCCAAAACTATATTCACGTCTAAACACAACTCAAAATTTCACCATTTAAAAAATATTTCACCATATTTTAAAATTTTACAATTCTTATGTCCAAACGCCCACTTAGAATGGTCGAGGCGGATTCTAAGCTAAGATTTTTGTTAAGAGAAAAAAGTGTCGGCAGGTTTCAGTTTCAAGAGTCATAGATAGAGACAACAAAGAAGTGATACAATTTAATGCCAGGTTTCAATTTTTGGCGTTAAGCTTCAAAGAAATCAATACTGGTGTTACTAAATGGGGAACCACCATACCCGTTACAAACACCACCATCACCATCAACAAGAAACCTCATTTCCTGTTTCTCCAATACCCACAGCTCAATCACAGAACACAGTGAGTACCCAAATGGGTTTGGTTTTGCCTTATGGTCAAGTTGACTCTAGCTTGCGTGGTTTAGCTGGTCAAGCTGAAGGCTTTGGTCGTTCTTCCATTGGTGGTCTTGATGGTCATATTTATCAAGTTATTAATCTAAATGGTTAGCTGGCTTTTCTTATCTTTCTTTCTAGTTGATGAAGTTAATATTTTGTGTCTTCAATAATTTATCGGTTAAAATTGTTTGTTGTGATAACTTATACTCCTTCCGTTTCAAGAAGGTACTTCTTTTTTGGTCATCCAAAATAAATGACATATTTTTAATTTTAAAAATAATTTAACTTTAAACTCTTTATTTTACCTATTTTGCTCTTAACGGAAAGTTTTTATACAAATATCATGGTCCCACAAATTTTAAAAATCTTTTTTTTTCTTTAACTCTGTGCCGAGTCAAACTACTTTATCTAAATTGAAACGGAGGGAGTACTACTTATGGTAAAAAGGCAGCTAAGCATCCCCGCCTTCACGCAGGATTCCGAGAAGGGCCGCACCCCAAGAGGTGTGATGTAGACAGCCTCTAATGCAAGTATTAGTGGCTGTTTCCACGGCTTGAACCCGTGATTAATAGGTCAGACGGGAGACAACTTTACAGTTGCTCCAAGGCTGCCCTTCAAGTTATACTATTATAGTATCTTGAAAATTTTGAACTTTTTTTTTGTTGGGAGGACAGAGTTTTTCTTGCTTACTAGAGAATATAGTAAAATGTGTTTGATTTCGGACTTGATGTTGTTCTTTAAGTAGTTTTGCGGGTAGAAATGCCGGCAGAAATAAAAATACTAGGTGATATATTCCTATCTATTCAAAAATTGGTGGATAGTGTTATGTGTTACCTATGCTGATGGGAGGTTGCACGTACCTCGTGAAAGTAGTTGTCACTTTAATCACACCCCTTTTTCACCCCCTGCAAAATATTACTATGTTATGCTGTAGTCGAGTTGCGATACCACGGTTATTAAAAAAGGCTAGTTTGGCTGGTAGAGTGAATTTTTTTGAATTGGTTGACACAGCATTGACGTATTTCTCAATCCTTAATTAGTTGTGATTAGCTGATGGAATGCTCATTAACCATTGTGCTCTATTCATGTCGGCTTCAACCTAATGCTGAATAATTTTACGTTTAAGACTACTTTAAGGAAAATCAGGTTACTATATATTTCTGACTTCTCCTGAATAGTTGTTTATGCCTTATTACTGGACAGAATTCATACAAGGTCCTTCCTTTTCTTTTGATCCATTAGTTTTCCCATCTGTGGTACTGTCTGAATTTTAGGTTGTACTATAGGTTGAATGTTTGCTGAGCTCACTGTCATCATTAAGCATTGGTGAAAAACCAATAAGAGGATTATTGCAAGTTGGAGAGCACTCCATTGGCAAGTTAGCAGTATTACCATTCTAGTTGATACCCTGTTATGGTTAACTAATATCACTATTGCGCGTGGTCAATTGAATTTCTTACTTGTCATTCTTATACCGGCTCTACAAAAAATAGATAATGTCCCTTTGTTTAGTATGATGTGTATCAGGATGGTGTGCCGTTCATGATCAGAAACTTCCTATAAGTTCATATCATGTTTTTAGACTTGTGGCCCGAACCCGATTACTCGAGACCTGCTCGTAGCCTTTTTTTTTTTTTTTTTAAATAAAGTCAGCTACCAGCATTGTCGCCTGGTTCTGAACATGAGACAGCTCCTCCCTGATTATGCTCTTGACGTTTTTATCTTTCATGTTTTCCGTCCCACATCCTGCTGTTCTACAACCTCCTGCTACTACCATTGTGCCACTAGTCACAAAAAATGTGTTATATTTAAGACAAATTTCAATGAAATTAGTTTAGGTAGAGTATCTCTCAAGAATGCTCTGAAGTTGTGAAAAATTGTCAAGTTTCTTGAGCATAGAGGAGGAGGCAATGGTGTAAGATGATTTAATAGCATGGCCGGGGTGGTGAGGAGGGAATGGAGTTCCTCTTTCCCAGGGAAGGGGAGGTGGTACAGGGGGCGAGTACGATCAGAGGAAGCATTGATGTTTCAGTTTTTATTATTTGTTACCCTTATTTTATTATTTTAACTTACATAAGGTACGAGCTAGGATTCCATTGAAGGTTTATTAAGGGAATAGGATGGAATATAATAAGTCCAGACAGAATAAGATGACAGGGTTGGAGCATTCTTGGTGTAGATTCAAAATATTGTGACTATCTTTGTTGTTTGTTTTCGTTGATAATACTATGAGATTTATATTTTGAATATTATTGTAGATGACGGGCCAGGATCACTTCGTGATGGATGTCGTAAAAAAGAACCTCTATGGATCGTCTTTGAAGTTTCAGGGACCATTGAGCTCCGATCTTATTTGAGTGTGTCGTCTTACAAAACTATTGATGGGCGAGGCCAAAGAATCAAAATTACAGGGAAAGGTTTGAGGTTGAAAGAATGTGAACATGTGATCATCTGCAATATAGAGTTTGAGGGAGGCAGAGGACCTGATGTTGACGCCATTCAGATTAAACCAAAGTCAAGGCATATTTGGATAGACCGTTGTAGCCTTAGCGACTATGATGATGGTTTAATTGACATCACAAGGGAGAGCACAAATATTACTGTTTCTAGGTCAGCTGAACTTGCTTTATCATATATCTTGTTATGACATCTATTTTTGGATCTTGAACTTTGTTGTTGCGACCAGGTGTCACTTTTCAAAGCATGATAAGACCATGCTTATTGGAGCAGATCCTTCTAATTGTACCGACAGATGTATACGGGTCACCATTCACCACTGCTTTTTTGATGGAACTAGACAGCGGCATCCTCGTGTTAGATTTGGCAAAGTACATTTGTACAACAACTACACCAGGAACTGGGGAATTTATGCTGTTTGCGCAAGTGTAGAATCACAGGTAGTACCGCTTTTAGCAGTTTTTTCCTCTCTTTTTATCTCTATCTCCTCTTTTTGAAGGTTGGGAACGTAGGGTTATGTAAATTCAGTAATATCTGTCCTTGCTATTGTTGTTGATAACTTAAATATCTCTCGTGTCAGATATATTCCCAATGCAACATATATGAAGCCGGACAAAAAAAGGTGGCCTTTAAATATCTCACAGAAAAGGTAAATCTACTACGTAATACTTACTTTATTTTGCAACCAAAAACCATGTGATAAATCATCTACTGTTTTCTTTTATGCAAAAGTATTCCAATTCCTTCTCTTAGAAAGCAACTTGGATTGCACAGTAGACTTGAGCAGTCTTAACCTTTAAACTTGATGGGTCCAATAGTTAGCAGAAAATTTTATCATTTTCCTTCTTCCTGAAGTCCTAACCGTTGTACTTCATGCAGTAGTACAATCTTATGTATAAGCAGCTTTTTGCCTTAGTACTAGATCTTAGGGCCTAAAAAAGGGAAATGAGGGTGAGAAATATCGTTCTTTACTGTCATGAGGAAATTCCAGGATGCGGCATTGGTAAAGAGATCCTCTCTTGCCTGTGCTTCTATTTGGTAACAGCCTCTCATTTTCATCAAGGGGCCATTTCAGGGGAGAGGGGAAGCTTACAATGTTATATCTCAGAAAAAACATTGTTAAATCATCAGATTTGGTCGTGCTTCTTATATCTCTTTATTCTTTTACTTAATTTCTTATATTATTTTTTGGGACAGCTCAAAATAAATTTCTCCCCCTCTTTTCTCCTTCATCCCTGCTTCTTCTCCAGTGGAGTTCCATGCTTATGGTTGCTCGTCAAATTTGAAAAAGTCAAAGAAATTGTTGTAAGTTGAGCAAATCCAAACATTGAGCTCATTTTATACCTTTTTCTTGTCAGACTTAACAAGTGAACCGGTGTAATTGAGGGATCTATGGAACATAACATAGTTCGAATCAATTGCATGTCCTTGTCAAACAAATTTTGTGCTGGCTTTTCCATTTAAGAAAATTAGTGATCAAGCTGGATAAAGTTATTTTGTTCCAATTCCCTATCAATCTCCCTTTAGATGTGTTTTCCGTAATTCTGCAGTTTTACTAGCATGTTTCGATATATTGAACACCCCTCCTTGCATTTGCTGATAAATGCGTCCTAACTTCAAAAACCAGAATCAGACATTCAAAGTCAAAATCAAAATAACTGGTGGAGCCCAACCATCCCCCCCTCCCCCCCCCCTC